>JAAAYG020005659.1:0-15681 GCA_009936455.2 Tomocerus minor
TTGTGAAATGTTTTACATGAAGCTAACTAGTGGCCTTAGTGGCCTACCTTTTTAATGGAAATCACTGGACAATGTCCTGCCTGTGGCTAAGGGGCAACACGGCAATGAAAACCAACTTACAAAAGAACAACTAGTAACAAGAACTAAACTCCGACAAGAACAACCGTCCGGATTGCGAATGAGGAGCACAGGGTTGATAAGTATGATGGGATACTTATCTCTCTCGTGCACACAAATACAAATGAAATATAATGTGATGCTTTATCGCAATGTCAATCAAGTTAAGTGAAGCGAAATGAAGCCGATGAAAATCTCGTCTAAATCCAGGCAGGCTGGTGGGAGGGCGGAGGGACGCGCGGGCCTCGGCGGCCAGCAGAATGAAATTCCGGAGAAACAGAGGCAGACAATAATGCAGGAGGTAGGGACGGAGCAGTGCATGGACATTAGAATCTGACTGTGAGTGAATGAGGTTAGTTTTCACTTTATCCTCTGTCTCAGTGCATTAATAGATAGTTGTTACGAATAGAGATGTATTCAGTAGAGAGAGAAAGAGAGAGCGTCTAGTTAGAGAGAGGAGAGAGGGGAATGGAAATGCCTAGCAGTTGCTTTAGGTAGGTAAATTATCACTTCTCTGGAAATATTTAGTAGTGTACAGCTCTATTACACATTATGATATGACAGCCACTGCTGCAGAAAGGAAATTCGTGTTCCAGGAGCAGTGTGCTTGTTGCCGCACTCACTCCAGTCACTACCGATAGAGACCATTCGTTTTTGTATTAAATCCGAGCGTCAGAATGCTGCGGAGGAAAAAGAGTTTTTCATCAATGAATTCCATTGTCTGACTCTGTATCTCTATACAAGTAGCTATTTTTCTGTGGATACAAGAAGGTAACTAAATATCCAGCAGTGGCAATGTACACTGGGCTAATGCAGCTGGGCTCCTCCTGTTCCTCTTCGCTGGCGTGTGCTCCGGAATTTAGGTCAGGACAAGACACGAGAGAAAATTAAACTTCACTGCTGGATGTGTATTAATATCGGCATGCAGATACATACACAAACACAAGCAACTCCTGGTCTCTCTCTTTCGTTCTCTCTCTCTCTTTCACTCTCTTTCTCATCATATTATGGAAAACATTTATTCCAAATAGAAAAATGAATGGAAACCGCTATGCAGGGCTATAAATTCAGTTAGGCTGTTAGTGAGCTACTTATAAAAGAAGGAACTGCTAGGTATTAGAGGGAGAACTAATTTCAAGTATTGATTATCTTTGAACAGTAGAATGATGGAAATGAGCTGAGATGGTTAGTGCCTGGCTATTGGCAGAGGGGCGACTCGGAGGACGGAAAGACATCCGTGTCCCCGCAGCCTTGCAGAGCAGTGAAGGATGAAGGATGCAAATCAAGGTGGCAATTAACCCTCAAGGTCACTCAGTGATTTCTCTAATGAATTCCAGGAGATTGGAAGGGAGAGTGTGGCGGGAGGCAGTTCTGCGAGGCGATTGAAGAAACTAGTCGGCTGTGTCTAATGAGAAGCGGCAGAGAGAGAGATCCATAAGAAAAAGAAATGTATTTTCTGTCACTCGACGGGGAATGCAATCTATCAGAATTGTCAGATTAATTGTACTTAATTTTCCCACCGAAATCACATAAAGTCCAAGGAAAACACGAAGAAAAGGGCTGGAGGGGGGAGGATGATGCTGGAGGGGGGATGGAGGTAGGACAGAGGCCTATAGCCAGCGACGATGTTACGACTTGGCCGACTGACAGACAGAAGAATAATTACGAAGGTACGTATGATGCTGGCAGATAGTGGCTGAAAGCACCTATGGATCCGTATAGCTGAATTAATGCAACTTAAAATTAGATTGGCAGAGTTGTACAGGGCAGGTCGGGAAGTAGTGAAGTGGGAAGAGAGAGAAGCGGAGGACACAACAGCCACCCACACACAGAGCCTGTCATCGGTGAAAGCATCACGTACTCGACTAAATTGGATTGCTATGAAAAGGAGGAATCACAGTGACATGGAGTCGAGATGCTAGACAAAGTTCAGCTCCAATTCCGCCAACCAACCCGAGAAAAAAAGAGAAAGAAAGCTAACTACCAGAACCAGGTGACCTTTGTCAATGTGTCGAAGCACGATGCAATTTTTTCCAAGAAAGAGAAATGGCACAAAAGAAGACTCAACTTTAATTTAAGTTTAATAACTTGTTGAAGTTGGGGCATTAGAACTGTACCCTTCCCTGCCTCATCTTCTCCCAGCCAAAACTCGCACGAAGTCAGCCACATGAAATCAGCCCTGCCTGCCGGGGAATTCTTCTGTCTCACTGACAAACTTTGCATTTGCATCCAACTTTTTGTATTATCCGTTGAGTTTAACTGAAAAAATTAGCCTGCCTTTCTTCTGCTCTCTACTGCCCTCCACTTACTCCACTCTCTCATACTCAACTATCCTTAGTTTCAACTTTTAAACTCATTTGCTCCAGCAATGAATTTCAAGCTGATGGTGTCGTCGCAGGGTTTATAGCGCAGGTGTTGTGCTGTAGTTGCTCCGACAACGTTCCATCCCTTGCTGCTGCAAACTACAAGCAATACACTGTTGTTGCTGTTTTTTGTAGTTTGCAACATCACTAATTAGCTACCCCGATTTTTGACCCCCCGCCCCCCCCCCCTCCCCGCAATACATTGAGGAATTTTGACGACCTTTACTCCCCGTCTTCGAACACATTTTCATGGTCGTTTTTCCTTAAGTACATTTTCATTTATAATCACACTGTAAACTTTAATTGTGAATATTAATATTCCATCGAATAAACTCTTGCAACGTTGTTAATTAGAGCTGTACCCTCCCATTTGAAGACTTTTGTAAGGACTTTTTCAGAACCCTTCCACCTAACGGTTGATTTGTTGTTGAGTTCAACTAATGAGGTCAACTTGCACTTGTTTAGAGAATTCTTTGACTGAAATAAGTGCAAATAATGGTCTCTGTTCCCACAATGACGCAACGTGTGAATGAAGAGTCTGGATGCAGCCGCAATGAGGAGGCCCTGTACAATGGATGACGTTACGAGGAGAGGTGGAAAGATACGTACCTTGAGGTCTTGTGCCCGGGCAGTCTTGACGCGGCGGCGCTTGGAGCAGAAGCAGACGAGGATAACGACGGTGAGGAGGAGGACGAGGGTGACGACGACGCTGATGAGTATCCAGATCCAGCTGTGGTCGCGGTAGGCGCCTCCGCCGATGCCACCCACGCCGGGGCCCACGCCCTCCCCCGTAGGCACGTCTTGGAAGTTGAGGGTGAGGTTCTTCTCGACGACGCCACCGGCGTTGTTGCCGACGCAGGTGTACTCGCCCGCGTCCTCGGGGTCGGACTTGAGGATGGTCAAGTTGACCCAGCGGTCGTTGTCGCCACTGATATGCAGCAAGTAGGTCTTGCCCTGATTCCTGGAAGAGTTGGTGAGGACCTGGCCGTCGCGCACCCACTTGACCTCGGGGGCGGGGTTGGCGTGCACCAGACACTCGAGGGTGATATCACTGCCCACGTCGCCGTAAACGAGGAGGGCGTCGGTCGCCTTTCCGCTGATCTGCAGAGTGACGATCTCAGGCTTGCAGGCGAACTCCTGCGAGTCCAGCACGTCCCACTGGAAGTTGGCCAGATGGCTGGGCTCGCTGCACAGCGTCTGCTGGAAGAGCTTGCGCCCGATGACCCAGTTTCGAAAGCTCTTGAGGCGGCAGTCGCACTTCCAGGGGTTGCTGCCCAGCGACAGGCTCTTCAGCTTCTCCAGCGGCTTAAGCACCTCCTCACTGATGTACTGGAACTGATTGCCGCTCAGCACCAGCGTCTCCAGGTTGCTCAGCAGGTGGAACGTCTTCTTTCCGAACGTCGACAGCTCGCAGTCGCTCAGGTCCAGGAGCTTCAGGTGCATCAGCGGCGGGAAAGACGTCCCTGCCAACTTGCTCAACGGGTTTTCGCTCAGCTTCAGCTCCCGCAGCCGCTCGTTTGTCTCGAACGTCTCCATCTGCAGGCTGCTCACGCCGTTCCCGCTCAGGTCCAGCTCGATCATGATCTTGAGGTCGCGGAAGGCGTCGGCATCCACGCGCTCGATGCGGCAGTTGCGAAGGAACACCTTCTGCAGATTCACGAGTCCCACGCTCTTGAAGGCGTCCTTGGTGAGGGCGGGGATGGCGTTGCCGCTCAAGTCCAGCACCTGTACCTCGGAGCTGAGACCGGCGGGGATTGTGCGGAAGTCCGCGTCCTTGCAGTCGGCCGTTTTCTTGCCCGACACCCACGTGCAGCGGCATTTGGCGGGGCACTGCGTCGTCCAGTCCACCGAGCCCTCCGCCGCCGCCGCCAGCACGCCCAGCACCAGTACGCACGCCGCCCCCAACAGCCGCCAGGGGTTCCTGCGTCGCAGTATCATTGCGGCCTGCTCGCCGGCGCCCGGCCTACTGCTCCGCCGCTGCCCTTCCGATGTCTTTTGGCTCCGCACGAAACGCTTGTCCATGGCAGTCCCGCCCGCCAAGTTCGCTCATCACTTCTCCGCCCCGCCACTCACGCCCTGAAACAGACAAAAAATCAGGTCAGCATGATAAACTCGTTCCAGTCACAATATAAAAACCTCCCCGCCAATCCGCCCGCCCACAACCCTGTCCACTCCGTCTGACATTTCCATAATAACTAGCATCTGGCCACACAGCCGTCAATTGCATCTTCGCCGCCTCTATCTATCAGCGGCCCTGCCTGCCTTAAGAAACAAGGGCATTTCAGGCTTTACATGCACAGCTCAAAACGTTCCCGAACTATTGCACTAACGGACGGAAGGACATGCAGAGGGACATTCTCATAAAGTAACCACTCCTTCTTAGTTTGGTAAATGCAAAAACAAAGCACGTAACGAGCCTTGAGAGCCATTAACAGGATCGATATAGTGCTTAAACTGAATTTATTTACTGAGCCCGACCAAATATCCATCATCATATCATAAAATACACGACATAATCATTAACCATGCGACCGCTGTCCGCTACATAAACATGTCAGTCTCTTTTACAATTCTGCATTATGTAAATCATCGACGTTGTTATATATTCAACTATCTATTCCTTCCTCCAAACGTGCAAACGCACGAAATCATATCTGAATTTTCATTATTTAGGAATAATACAACTAAGCAAAACAAACAAAGCTGTGTACACAAACCGCAATACTACTGCTGCTGTGAAGGATGAAGTTAGGCTCAGTAAACAGCAAACAATTTTACAAAGTGTAACAACAACAACATTCACATTACAGGTCAATAGTTGACGTTGACGCTAAATAAATAATCAAGTACTAGTATGCATGAATTTGATCCACAATATTTAGATGCATGAAAATATCTGCAGCAATAATGACACTGCTGTTGGGTGTGATGATGGTGATAACGAGCAGCATGCACTTATATCCCCGAACACGTGGAATATGCACTCACGCTTTTACGTAGGCTCGGACTGTTGTCGGTGATGAGACTTGCACTTGGCCTACAGCATAGCATCAAGCTGCTACCTACCCACCACTGCTAATCATGCTATTAAGTAAGGCGTAGTAGCCGTGGCACAGGCCTTTAAACGCCTGTGGGATGTTGTGAAATCCCGCCTGCAATAACAAATGTTCGCGCTGCTCGATTAGCGGAAATGTCCTGGGTATCTGAATTCAGCGAACTACTGAGCCCAACATCATGCAGACCTTGTCCTGAAACAGGAGCCTCCCACACAACAACAGGTTCCAGTGGGCACTGAGATTAGGTCAAGAGTCGACTCACGATGCGGGACAAAGCCCAATCTCTTTCTCTGGAAATGCATTTTCGGTTTTCATGCAAAAAACCGCCACAGGGCGGCTTATTACTTCTGTGGGGAAACGTTGCAGTTGGCCTTGTGAAATTGAAGCAGAGTGTGTACGTATAGTAGGGTTGGTATTGGAGCGGCTGATTTGCCGTTGCCCCTCGCCAACAGCTACATATTTGTAAATGGACTCATTTACATGCGGCTATGAGATGTATCGACGAAGAATGTGAGTTATTGCCGTGAAGATAAAGGCAGGGCCTGCTGGAGCAGTCTAGGTGTGCAGGATGCTTGGTCGGAGTGGAGTGTGTTGGTTGACACTCCGTGAGATTCAATTAGATTGCATTCTGCAGAGGCAGCCAGCAGGGATTTCATATTATTGTGCAACGAGAGGACAGTGCTTGCTTCCTTACTTATGGTTAGTGCGGCTTTAAAGGCATTCAAAGCCATCTGCCCTCCATGAGGTGGTTTTAATAATCTTCATTCTCTGAGAATCTCTTTCACTCTGCTCCGTCGAGTCCCCGCACTCTCTCCACTCATTCCTTGCTTCACAACGTGCTCCTCCTGATGTTGTTCTGTGAGTAACTTCGTCCGTCTCCTACTTGCCTCCTTTCCCCACCACTTTCCTTTTCTGAGGCGCGGAGGGAGCTTCGGTTGCTAGCACTAACGACGAGTTTATGTAAGCACATTGCTACATCACTTACGTCACTCACTTAGTAAGCCTTACTTGTACTTTTCACATTAACTTAAATGCCTCTCTGTTCTATTATTTTAGGCCATGTCTTCAGTTGGATTAGTGCAGATCAGACTACGCAGCTACCTAGTTGACCAGGGGAGGCGTCGGAGCAACTGGATTTTGTAATTCAATTTAAATCCTGCCGACCATGAAGCTATGTGGTCAAGATGGCCCAGCTCATCTGCACTCCTACTATTTACATCCCCATAAATGATAATTGCTAAACTTCAGTTTCATCTACTCCTTCCTACTAAGCTATCAGCTCAATCATCTTGATTAGAATCCCAATAAAATCTAATGCACAAAACATCTCTAGAGCTGTTCCATCATAATATGTACGTATTGTTACACATCTTTGTAGCGGAATTAGGAAAATAAAATATGTCTTGGAATATTAAGAAAGGGATAAAGGCAGTTAGACTCAATCTCATTCGCGACTGAATTTGAGGAGAAATGTATCGATCCTCTCACCGATACATCAAATCAGCGACTTTTTCCTATTCTTCAATATACGAAACAGGCTTTTTATCCTTTGACTAAACAGTGTGGAGTGTTGACTTGTTCAAAACTTCTCTATTCGAAAGCAATAGATATGGATCAAGAGAGATTGAACATGTGACTCTCATATTACAGCCAAGTTCTGACATTTTGACTGTTGCCCTGTAAAAGTTGGCTGTGTAGGATTTGGTGCCGCCATCGCACATCATCCGGCATTCCTCCAAATACTACACTATTACCACACTAAGATGATAATATGCAGGGAAATTACATTGCCAATGCAAATAAGCCAATTGTTGACATTGCACTAGAGTGGTGTGCTATGTCACGGCTTCCATGCAAATGAGAGAGCAGTGTTGGAGAAGGTGGTAGAAGTTTGCAGAGGATTTCCTCCATTTGGCTAAAGCATTAAATTAGAGATCGAAATATTTACAAGACAAGAGCTTGGAAGTTTCGTGTGCTCATAATGATAATGTGGTGGGTGGGTGGGAATGTGCTTGGAAGGAGTGCACGGACAGGACGCAATGAACTGAGAATTCGGCGACGATGTGCTCTGCAGGTAGGCACTTAGTTGTCCTATAGATAAATTTTAACACTCTGCACTAAATAGGGAGAGGCAGGGCAGAGTGAGTGGCTTTGTTCACTCCGACTGCGTCAGGATTTGCGGCTCCTGTTCTCTCTTCAGTGCATGCCATATAGACTGCCACAAACACAACTGTAACATTCATATTAATCAACTCCAAACTCCGCAAATTAACTATGATGCAGTTGTGTGTAGTTTGTGGGAGGGAAAGAGAGAGAGAGTCCTCGATCCTGTTCTCTTTTGTGTGCCCGTGTCATTGTCTTGGAACAAATGAAACAACACTATTAGCATAGTCAGCCTTAATCCAATGCAAACAAAGCTGTATTAAAAATCCAGAAGCCATTATCTGAGCCAGACTCATGAATTGCCTTAATTATAAAGTAAAGTAGATAGTGGTTGCTGGCTGCCATTTAAGATTAGCATGGTTGAGCATCTTCCATTTAATGCCAAGATCGGCGCTCTTTTGTTTACTGACAATGAAAGTGAATGTCAACAACAATGCTCCTTGACAGAGAGTTCAATTCATTACCCTTTAAGCAGAATAATATTTTCCCAATTTCAGCATTTCAAGACAAACATTTCATTCCCTCTGTGTTGACCCAGTGCCGTTTAAAATAATTATAGGGAGGAAGGGAGCCGGAAAACCCGTATATTCAGAAAGCTTTTAATTATATAAACAGTATAAAGCCTGTCTCTTACTCAATCACCCTGCCGTGAACAATTAGTGTAAAAAGGGAGCTCATGTCCTAGTAGCATCCAACAGCATTCAGTTCACACAGCTACTTTGATTAATATTTTCAAACATTAAAAATAGGCTACAACGTTGCCTGGAGAAAGTATACACTTCTGTCTAGAGAGGCAGATATCGTCAAAAAGAAGAGCAGACAGCGAGGAAGAACAAATCTCAGAAATGCGTGGGAGGCAGTGCGTCCACGCTCCTTCGCTAATGTACAGTATCGATAAAAACGTCAACGTCAATTATGTCACTTTTGATCTCCAAGTTAGCGCAACTTTTGTTGCTGTATCTTAGTTAAACGCCAACGCTAAACGTCACGTCAGTGTCACGCAGCAGAGTACATGACACACAAACATCACTCACTCTATATACGGACGCTTCACAATGTATGTAACCAGTGTGCAGTTTCAGACTAAGCAAACTCCAGAGAAGCATCATGCCCGACAGAACTTTAAGTTGAATTAAAGATCCAAAAGTTGAGCCCACAGGTAGCCTACCTCCAGAATCAGGCAGCAAAAGTAACCCACTGACAGAGCTACCCAGTCAATTCAGCATGACTTGAGAGACAATGCCCATGCAGCTCCAGATTTGTCCTTCCTACTTTGCATATCGCATCTTCTCTCCGGCACATGCAGGAACGGCAAAGACGGAAGACAACACAATTTTTTTTGTATCCCGATGAAATGGCGGCAAACTGAGACTTACCTTTTTACGTGCTAAAGAAGGGCACTAAAGATGAGTAAAACTTGTCACTTTTAGCACTATCTAGATCAGTCTATCGCTATTCAGGTGCCAAAAAAGCTGGCCCTTTGCTCAGTTACGCGGCACAGGAGCACGATGCACAAAGGCGGGGAAGGATTATTTTTATCACACAGCCATACTCGGCTTTGAGTACAATTTTCGACAGATGCGAATAGAAGTGGAGCGACTTCTGTTTTTAAACTAACAACTGCACTGTTTATGCAATAACGAATGAGGCAGTTTGAATGATGAAGTCCTAGTGTTACCAATAAATCAACAAGTGCTCAAGTTAGAGGAGATGATAATAAGATGGGTAGTGGTGTGGTGCAGAGCTAAGGTGCAATCAGTGCCTCAGCCTCAATCCCCTGGTCTGGAATGAGTAATAGATGAGCGAGGGTGTATAAGACAAGATTAGGTGTGTGTACAGCTGTAGGTGACATACGGTAAGGAGACATGAGACGCACATGAGACTCTCACGTCATATAAGTAATAAAGGAAATGTAGCTGAGCTGTGTACATAGATAATGGCAGAGGACGTCCAAGGAACAATACAGTCATTATGGAGATGACTCATTCCCTCACTCACTCGCTCACTCACTCACTCACCACTCAGATAACAAACCAATAAAAACAAAACGAACGTGTAGTCTGCACAGGAGGATGACTCTTCTGCTAGCACCATACCAACATCAAAAAACTAGCAAGCAACAACACAACACCACGCACAGCACAACTACAAATTACAAATTGAACTGGCTTTCCTGAAGGTCTGATGAGTACTGTACACACCAGTACACCCTAGACGTGAACGGCAGGAGTGAGAGTTTGAGACTGAGGGAAAATGTACACGTAAATGCAATAAATGGAAATCCATGGAAATACAGAGAGATCTGTATATGATATTTTTTCCTTTGCAGACCCAAGTCGTTTGTTTTCTTTCAACAGGCAGAGCCAGGTCCTTTTGACTAGCACATTGTCCAAGTGACACAGCAACTAACTGCAGCTAACATATATAAGCATATAATGCTGTACTAATATAATGGATATAGATAGATCTGCATCCCCTACTCACTACATTAACTGTATAGTAGGAATATTTTCTTACAAATCTAAACCTATAATACCTACGCAGGTAGATCTTCGGAATTAGGGACCAAGTGCACCATATACGTTTTATCCCCTATGCCGTAGAAAATAGATATAGGAGCAGTGCGTGGTATGTAATAATAATATGTAGTAGGGTAGTAATGCACTATGATTATAACTACTACTTCAACTACTATAGTAATGATAATATTATAGGTTATGGCTCGTTTATGTGAGTGAAAAGTACCGGCCGGCGGCCTCCGTGGATAAGGAGAAGACGAGTTGATGGTATCATCTCTTGGCAGTGTACATAGGACGAGACGAGGAGGAAGGAAAGAGGACGCAGGATCGGACGCAGAGGTATTTGTTGATCCATTCATTGTCTACCCTCGCTCGGTCAATCGTGTCAAGTTATTAAGTAGAGGAATTGCTACTTTATAAGTATGCCGCGTCTGTCCGGCTGTCCGTGAGCACGATAACTCAAAAACGAAATAGAATAATTCGTTCAAACTTTCTGAGGGTCTTTTAGGGGTAGTATGTAAGGATGAGATCGAAGATGAAATAAATCGGAACATCCGTTTTGGAGTAATGGGATGTCAACGGAGCCTACAAAATGCATGTAATCATGAATTACGTCATACTCGCTGGGCTTTCATAATGCAGCAGTGTTTATACATTGCTGATATGCATACAGCTAATATGCAATTCCATCAGAAGCTACATTTGAGGGTGCACAAACTAGTATTGACCCAAGCCGCCGTACTGGTCTAGTGGCTAAGACAGCTGCACGGCTATCAATGTCTGTGTTCACGACGAAGGTTCGAATCATGCCGGCGATAATGGTCGGAGGCTGTTTTTGGGGTAGTTTATGAGTCTAAACGTGGGTTAAAAAGTAGTGGTATGAACCTGCGAAAACCCAGGTGATTTTCGTAGCAGCAATTGGGGTCTAGTCGTGGGGGGACGAGACAAAATACACCGCCACCGCTTACACCACTTACACCCCTTGAAAGACTTTCGGGTAACATTCGATACCTCATACACGGAGCATGTTTGTTTTTCTTTAGGTTAGCTTTGCGTTACACCCGAAAGTCTCAAAGCGGTGTAAGTGGTGTAGTGGTGTAAGCGCTGTATTTTGTCTCGACCCATCGTGGAGTTAATTTTATTTCCGCGAACTGGCTTTGTGAGACAGTCTTTGGCCTTCTGAGCATTAACTAACAGCAGTGCAATGTTAAGAGGAGTTGGCAATAGGCCCGTCATGTGGCCTGCGCCCAGAGCCTTCACTTTGTAGTGATATAGGCGAACCTCAAAATAACAAACAACAAACAAACATTATTGCCTCAGTTTCGGAAACAGATAATGTACAAACGATATAAGACGAGACGAATGTTTTTCCAGCATCAATACTTTGCTGCATTATGCTGCCGTATGCTATGGCTTTTACACGGAAGCATACATGACAACCTTTTGTACAGTTTTGTCCTATCTCTCCTATAAGGGAATTTCCGCTACTTTATTATATCCGTTTACTATGGCTTATTTCAAATGCAGTTCAACTGAGATTAGATTTGACTAGCAGTAGTCCCAGTCTCTTTCCTACAGGTTCACATCAACTCAGAGCTCGCTGCTCCTGGCTTTAAACCCATCAAAGTGTACTGTGGACACACTGGTCGTTAAATAAATATAGCTGATGCCGGTGCATAGTTGTGACGTGCAGGCTGTGTTGGCAGGCACATGTAAGATATCTCTAGCTGTGTTGATTTGAATGAAGTTTTACAATTATTACCATGAAATGCTCTTTGGATTGAATGTCGTTTCGTTCGTAGGACAGGATATTATTTATAGAAAGGTGCACTCTAATCACAATGCTCGCTTTGTATGCAACCAACTTAAGTACTGCAACAGCCTTTCCCGTCCATGTCATAAACCCCATTTTTTTGTTTACGGAGAGTTTCTGAGTACATAGCTACACACACTACTCCACACTCTACTATAGTTCTGTTTGTGGATGGAGACTGCATCAGCATTTCCCTTTGAGCCCATGCTATTGCTATTTAAACCCTGCCCGTGATAATTCATTTCAAAGTTGATTGAATGGACGTGTAGCTGTAGAAACACATATTTTCCATGTCTTTCCCCTAATTTCTGTGTGCTCAATGCAACTTATTTCTCTCTAGGAGTAAACTCATTATTGTGCATCCGCTGTTGATATAAACACCTAAAGTCAATAATAAATTATAGTTCAACAGATTGCCTACCTATAAAGCACAACATCGCGCTAGGTTAATAAGTGCCTAGGAAAAGTCGCTTGGCCCAGCTTTATGTCGATACGTATACTCCCATGTACGTACTTCCATAAATTAGGATTAAAACACTACTACCGTCGCTAAAACCAATATTATTTCCACGGCCCAGAACATTTACTGCCGACTGAATACATTTTCCATAGCAATAATCCTCACTGATTATCTTAGACAGCTCATTTCCTATTAGTTTCCTTTGTAAGCAAGCCCTTCTCTATACTTAGCACATCATTTTTCAGATTGGTGCTTTTGTCTTAGCTGCCTTGTCAAACATCCTTATCTCATTCATTATTTGATAAAAGGGAGTTGGTTTCCAAATTTCGGATTAAAGCTCAACCTCTCTCTCTCTCTCTCTAAATAAGCAGATGGTAAAATTGCTTAGAGAATCTTGTAGGCCTGATTGTAGCTAGGTAAATAGTACATCACATAAATACAATTTCAATACCAAACACAAATACATTTATCTATTTCTGCAATTTCAATCCAATTCTCAATGTTTCTCTCGCTATATAGGAAGTGCATTAGCAACCTCCTTCTCCACCAGACCACCACCCCAAATTCATACAACTGTTAGCTATCTCATTTTTCTCACAAACTGGAGATAATAATAAATAAACTGAGAATGCGTGTATACATAGAATATAGTCATCCCTATCTATAGATAGGGATGACAATTGTGATAAGAACTTAAAGTCTGTGACTTCCTTCCCAGTATGTTGACCTTCTTTTTTTATTGACACAGGTCAAGTCCCCATTGACATACGCATTTCGTCACGACCATGTTTTAGGATTGAAATGCTTTCGGTCCTTATTGGTCGTTACGTACGAATAATAATATCTTGTGTGTATATAAAACATTTACTGTAGACAAGGCTTGCATTTATTTACTCATTATAAACTGGAGGAAGTAAACCATTCAATCATTTTATATCCTCAAAGAGCTAGAGTAATATAATATAATTTAGCATGTGCATTAGAGCATATAGACAGAGCCTGACATTCCTCTGCCCACTGAAGCTGTACAAAGTATTCCTTGTGGAAGTCGTTAACGTTTTCCATTAGGCCTTGTTTGGGCAAAGCACACACTCGTCCTGAGTGACTGAGTCGAGTACAGAACATTCTTTTTTAAGCATTGTAGATTATTATAGCAATATAATATAGTATATAGATGTGTCGTTAATTTGTTGATCTTGCCAATGTTTGCAGTCGCATAAAGAATAAATCTGTTTGTATCGCTATTGTTTCTCCCGCAGCGTAGAGAAAACGCTAATCTCTAGCCGGACAGCCTCCTTCACCGAGTGAAGGATTGAACCTTTCCTGGGCGGTCGCACTAATTTTAACCCTTAAGTAGTCGGTGCCTTCCACCATGTTGCCGTTGTCAATGCTTTACTTTCAGCTTATTATTTCAGCAGGTACTTCATATATATCTACACACAACACAGCCGTACGAATATTCACACACAATAGCACGCATAATATAAATACATAATCGTGTTCACGATTATGTATTATTATGAATAAACTGAAATTTTACATATCAGGTTGTATGTTGTATAAATTGCAATTTATTTCCTGAATGAGAGTTTAACATTTTAAAATACACTTGCATTGCTACCGAATTGAAAATACAGCAAAATAAAAAAAGACAGTTATATCTGCGAAACAGAGATGAAAGTTAGCAATAACATATAGCATTGTGAGGGAACATTCCACAAGTCCGTGGAGATTAATGTCTTTCTACGACAACAACTCTAGAAGAAATATAATTTCTTTCCAAAAATGTAAGACATTTAATATATTGTGGATGTAGTATGATTTTTACTTGTCTTTGTTAAATATTTATTAAATATCCATGTAAATCCTAATGAGAGGAAATTCCTAAAATGATAGACGGCTGTCCACGGCCCCCTTAATAACACATGTACTTTTATACTTGCAACAACACAGCACATTTTGCGACTCAAGCTTAAACAACGAATACGCTGTGGCTGATTCTTCCTACCGACTTGATCAACCACCAGTGTAGACAGTTAAGAGGCTTAACTCAGGTACCCAGACATTTCGTCGGCTGCACATCCCCCTAACATGCCTTAGACAGGTTAAAGATTGTAGCTGTGCGAGCGTCAGACAAACGGATTAAGAAATTGATCACAGTCACAATCACAATGAGTTTCCGTTGTGTTTGTCAATCAGTAGTTAATGCCCCAAAAATTATCGCTACTTTTTTGCAGCTGTATATTGAGATCGCATCCCATGAATTTTCGAGCCAGAATAAGGAAATGAACTAATATAGAATACTACATAAGGAGAGTGTACTTGCAGCAGATTTATAATTGCGGGTCAGGAGTGGGTAGTGGTGGTGCGAATAAAAATTAAAAATTTTTGCGCGGTGAACATGAGTGAAATAATTTTAATATTTTAACTAGAAAGGTTCGTAATCTTTTTTAACATTGACATTACATATTTTTTAGCATAATTATGTCTTTACATTTGTTACAGTGCAAAAAGTTTTTACAATAATTACGCAATGTTTTATTACATTATATAATTTCTTGCATCATTTAAAGTTTTAAAAAAATTATATTACGTTAAAAAATTAACATACAAGTACAGAGAGTTTGTTGAGGATTGTCTACATTAGCGCATGCAAACCACAAAAAATCGATCCATACTCCTCAAATTTTCTCCTCGATTTTTGAAACTGCTTCAAAATTACAATTTTTGAATTTTTGTGATTTACCTTTTTTGTCTATCTTATATCAGGGGAGTGGCTCAGAGCAAATTGAGATTGACACACAGGAAGAAACTGGGGGTTGTGCATCAACAGCGTCCCCAGCTTTCCATTAATGAACCGATCTCAAATATTTACAGAATTTGAGACTCGCGGGTTGTAGGTTCTCAACTACTATTCCGCAAGATACCATCTCCTTAAACATCCTGTACTATATATTCACATGAAAAACATTAAATTCGCCACAAATAAATTTTGTTTAGGTAAATACAATCTGGTGGCATTATGGTCACTTGTCACCGAAATAGGGCATTAGTGTATTTGCCCATAGTAAAGACTTTTGACAGGCTGTCGCTGTCGTTGGGAAAAGTGCAGTTCACAAATGAAGCGAATTTAATTTTGATTGCCTTTTGTTATCTTTAGATAGACTGAGCTTTAACTCCGCATGTGCCA
>JAAAYG020005659.1:15781-27585 GCA_009936455.2 Tomocerus minor
TCACAAATGAAGCGAATTTAATTTTGATTGCCTTTTGTTATCTTTAGATAGACTGAGCTTTAACTCCGCATGTGCCATTAATTTATGCACAGTGGTCATAGATAGTATATGTATATTGGTGATAAATAGAAGAGCCATATTTTGTTCATGGGCAAACAGTGTGAGAAAGCAAATAGATGATTAGGACACTTTAGCCAGGATATTAACAACATGAAAGTTATTAACTCAGACAGGAGCACTCTAACTTATGACTGCAAATGCAAACGGAGAAAACTAACTTTGGCAGGATTGCTTATATTCTATATTTATTTTAGTCAGAGGACAAGAAGAAGATAATTAATACTTTATTAGCATGCAGGACTTGCAGGCTTAGCAAGAGTCTAAACAAAATTACTAAATTACTCACCAACCTGAATTCTCACAGTTTGTCATTTATATATTTGCAAAATGTATGTGGGCTATGATTTGAGAAGGATGGGGCATGTAGACAAATACTAGTAAGTATATACGTAGGTTAGGTACCTACCTTTATTCCATAAATAGAAGTCGAATGGTCAGGAAGTGAGTACTAACTTTCTGTCCAGGGATGGGGGAATATTAAATAATGGTACGTAATAAGTAACTTTGTGAGACAATGCCGTCAATTGCGACGAAATTCTTTTGGCACAAATTTCTCCTTCGTTATCTTGTGAGGAGGGTATTTGTGGATAAGAACATGGGATGCATGGCAGAGTAGATATATGCCTGCCTGCCGTAAACATTGTATTGGTAGCTGTAGTAAATCATTGAATGATTTTGCCAAAGTTTTCCTTTCACAACAAATATCAAGAGTCAAGTCAAGCACTACTTACTTTAACTGGCTCACTCTACGTACATAGGGAGCGTACACAAGTACAAACATTGATAATTTATGTTGGCTGGCTACTGCATTGAAAACTTTCCTTCCACTGACACATTTAGCCAAGAGTCAAACTCAACTCAAGTCACGATCAGCTCTTTCAACTACAAACTCACATTTCTAATCTATCAAAAAGACAAGATTTATGGACGAAGAGTTGAAAAGCCATGCAAAGTGCTTCTTGTAATTTAGTGCAACTTTTCCTAACTACACACAAATAATCTTCAGCTATTTCAGTTCTCCTCATAATAATATTACTTCGCCATTTGCCACGGTCAAAACCACACAATTACAATTTGCTACCAGGGTTGACGTGAATCAAATGAAAGGGTAGATTCAAATGGGACAAAATTGGCTTTATCCACTTCCATTTCATTCAGGCGGATAATGGATTGATGAAATCAAAGTTATTTTAATACGAATGGAAGTGCCTAGCCTAACCTATTGTTATGTATTACCTGTAACTTTATGTTATTTATTTTGTATTTCAGCGTAAAGGGTACAACAAAAATTGTATCATTGTATGACTTTTACAAATTTGGGATGTAGAATTGTTCAATGCGAGTAATATTCACATTATTAATGTAAGAAAGTGATGCTAAATACTTGCATAATGTTATTCATTTAAACGAACTTACACTTAATAAATGCTTTATAGTAAGTGCTTGACTTTAACAAACCTTTCTATTAAGAGATATCCATAGGTTGGATTGAGAAATCAAAAAGTGAGAAGCGTCCCAATTAACTAGTGGGAAAAGTGGGAAACAAAAGGCCAACTGGGTGGGAAATGGAGAAATCAAAACAGAATGGGAAATGACACAAAAAAAACAAAAACTTATAAAATCACTGAAATTACTTCAATCTCCAAGTAGATCTCCAGTAGAACTTTTGTCTTCAAATATGCCCATAAAAACGTGATTTTAGTTGTTTTTACTATTTATATCTACATAGTGTGGATGTTTTATTATCTCTTTTACAGCTAATTAACTAAAACTTGAGTGTAATTATGAAAGGGAGGATGCAGAATCATTTTTTATATGAATTAGCTTTTTAAATTCTGTCAAAAATACCGTAGTTTAGTAATTATTGCGTAGGTAATTGTTTTTACTTCCCATTTTTCATTTCCCGGAAATTTTCCACTTTCCCAGTGCCTATCACAATGGGGGTGGAAAATGGAAAAATCCGAAGTCCATATCTATCATAAAATTTCAAAAGAAATCGAATGCAACTAATTTCAATGCTCACGGTCAAAAGTTTCAAAGTTATAAACAAAATTCTCCACTAGATCTTCTGCTTGCATGATGCAAGGGAATCTCCAGGTTCGGGAATTGCTTCAGTGTAAATGTAAAATTCAAACTAACTAATTCATGTGTGGTATCTGTTATTTGCTTCTACCATCATTAACTTTCACAGGTAGATCGAATGAGTTTCGTTACGTCTCTTTTTTCGGAAGTTATAAATAAATAATTAAGCCCAAAGCATTCACATATATATTTAATGAATAGATTTTATTGGAGGTTTTTGCTTATAACTTTGGACCATTTCACCATGAACATTGAAATTAGTTTTATTCGATTCATTATGAAACTTCTTGCTTGGATAGGTTCCAATAGACATTTTTTGTAATGACGAGTAGGTACTTATTTAATACACGTATTAAGTGTATTTCCAATTAAGTGAAATACAGCTTTGATATAGAACTTCAGTATTGATTTGAATTCAATCCTTATTACTTGTTAGACTACAGCAGATTATTAGTGAAGATTGTAAATAGAAGTTTGAATAACGGGGAAGAAATAAGTTAGGAATGCAATATTCACAGTCATGTGTAAAAGAAACCTTTAATTTAAAAAGAAGTTCAAACAATTCTACCTAATGCGGATTTCTTCAAAGCTATGCAAACTTCTTATTCCCATCCTCAAAAATAAATGATCTGTGACTGTAATAGTATAATAAATATTAAGTTTAAATTAACAAATCTTTTTATAAGTTCAGCTTACGCGAAATGCAAATACATTGTATATATAACAAAGTAGAAACTGAATTTTAGCTGAAGCTATACAATTTCTTTAATTCGTCGATAATTTATTCCTTTTGCAGTTATTAACTAATGAAATAGGGGATACAAATAATAATTTAGAATTTTTATATATATTTTGTTGAAATTTTCAACTTTACATAGAATCATTACAGCAAAATGAAATGAGACATAAAGTTGATCGTAAGTAGGAACTTGTACTTCTATGCTGTCCACTCTTATTTTGTTCAATTTCATCCATTTTATTCACTGGATGGATGAAATTCCATTTAGGTAGACAATATACAGCCCTGTTTGCTAAACACATCTCCACATGTACGCACAATAAATAGCTGTAGTGTTGACAATATTTCTCGTGCTGATAATGCATTCTCACATTTTTATTTTACTTCAGTCGCTGTTTTCGGGGAGATTTTTATTTGATATCCATCTCTCGAGTACATCTCTCTGTTTACAATACAGCCCTTACATTCCAATTTCGTTTCTTTTAGATTTGGATGAAGCTGTTGATAAGATTTGATCCAACGCCTAGCACTGAACGAACGTTATCCAAGTGGAGTTCAGCAAAACTCTCTTTTATCTTTTACTTATGCGTCTTAATGCGACACTATTATCTTTGTGCATAGTTTTACAACATAAAATATTACTTGATGGCAATATTTATACAAACAATAGCCTCTGGAGGATATCACTGTTATCAGCAATGTGGCATATCTTCATAAACAAAAGATATTTTATCACTGAAGAAAAAATCTCTTGCCAGAATGCTATGCATGATGGTCATGAATCGCATTCCGTTGCATGACGTAGTAGTGGCAGGCATCTTAAAGGAAAATATATAAAACTCGTGAAAGCTCTATGCATTGACAAAAACAACACTGACACTGAGATATATTTAGCATTGTAAGTAAACCGTAAATTTGCATAGCTGGCACATATTACGTTACGATTAACGACATCATTCGGCTCTGTTTCTATTCTAAATACCTCAATGTAAAGTTCTAAATATCTTAGTGTGTATAATTAATGAAAATGGCGTCACATCAGCCAATGTAGCAACATTTAAGATTATTATTACACATATTATATATTTTACTTTAAAATGAAAGGGCTTGACTTCCATGAATATTTAAACGAAGCGTCCTAAATTAAGTTCTAAACTAAATCCTGGTCTCGATGTAACGTAAAAAATGCTCATACATTCTGGAAAAAAGAGAAACAATGCAATTTCTGATAGTTTTCTTTGCATTTCCTTATTAGTTACTTAATTATAATATGGAGGTGCACGAGCATCGCGAGCGAATGCATTATTTTATGAGAAGGATGGATCTAGTGAAAAATGAAATTTTTCAGCTAAGAGGAATGGATATGGTCTATTACTAAGTTAAGTTTTTGAATTTTTGAATTTATCTCAGATTGTATTAGGATCAGTGACCCTGGGGGAAGAGCAGCAGCATATTATGTTAGCTGATTTTAATTGTAATGCAATTGAATGGCCCATTATTGTCACTTTAATAAAGCTAACTTTGAACTTTCAATTTGGAGGTGTGTATCAATACTAATTTGTCGTATCGTATGTATAAAAATCTCGTTGGTAGCTCGTTGGTTGGTTGGCACCTACATAAAAATACAATGCATACTACAAGGACAGAGAGATGGGGGGAAGTTTGGCGGGACGACGTATTGAAGGAGTGAATCTTAGGGCTTAATGCAACATATGAAGGTATCGATCTATAAGGGAATTCGGCGGTTGGAAGTACTTTTGTGCGTACGACACGCTACATCAATCCTGAGAATTTATTTCTTGTAATAATATCCTGTTAGTATGATTTCCTACTCACGAGTTTGGTTGAGTGAAGAGGATTCCAAGGATTGGATTGGAGAGGGGATGCGATAAACTAAACTACAAATAGAAAGGCAGAGACGGACTTACTCGGTTGTTGCGTATGAGTGACTGTCTTGAAGGAAAATTGAGTGACTCTACCTACTAAACTTTATCCAAGTCTACTTTTCTCGGAAGAGACCTCTCTGCCTCGCAACTTACTCCACTCAATTCAATCAATGTAAGTGTCTCGCCTTCACTGCATCGTCCTCCCGTCGTCCTGCCTTATTTATCCTCCTAAAGTAAGTCACTAAACCGCCGGTGTGAAACATCCGAAGTCAGCTCCTCTTTTCAGCAAAAACCTACACATGTGGTTATGTACATTATTCTATAAGCAACACGCTCCCTAACATCCATCACTGCACTCTGAATGTATCTACTTATTAACTTATAATGTATTCACTGCCACAACGTCCTTAGCATGCAGTCAAGTCGGCTGTAAGCTGGTGCATGGACATTTAGAAATCATTTCAAGAAGATCCTAATGCAAGGCAAGAAGGCATAATATTATTAGAATAGAACATCATTCATTCCGAATTCTCTGTTTGCATTTTATTTACTTCTTTGCTCTAACAGGGAATAATTTCATGTAGCCAACCTGAAAGTTCGACTGAAGTTAGTTTGATGTATTTTATTAGCAGGTTGGTCAAATTAAGAGTCAATTGCCTGACTGGTAGTGTCACGGTAGCTCCATTCCACCGAAACACGTGCACATATTTACATTTGTGTTCCACTGCCTTATTATAAGATGAAGACCCAATTTTTTTTAGCTTTCTTTCCATACAAAAGTCTCTTACGCTTTTCCCGCAAGCGCAGTGATGGATTTCCAGTAGCTAAGAAGCAACAATAATCCAAATGTGATTTACTCGAACTTTTCTGTGGTCGAGTAAACAATCTGTTTAGTTCTTTTTTACACAGAGTAGATAGAGGCCCATTCCCTTTCCTCACGAGTCGTGCCTTGTGTATGTGGTATGTCGCTTTTGCTGGAAGCCGTAACTCACTCTGGCTAAAGCATTAAAGAAAGCTACTGTTCATGTGGCAGGCACTTGTGCTGCAATACAAGTGGTTCTGCCCACATTAAATTAAGTTCTTTGGGGATATCTGGCATATAGCGCTAACAATATCCTCGCCGGCTGCTCAAATCAATTCCTCACATGCATCAAGTCGTATAAAGCCAAATCATCCAGTCTCCCTTGTGGTTCAGTAGAAAATACTTTCCTCCCTACCCGTTCAAACGACCAATAGCAGTTGTCAGAGTTAAATATAAAAGATGGTCCGTGATTGAAGACTACATGTCCTGGCTTTGTCTTTGATTATTAATCTGAAATTGCAATAACTCTGCAAATAAAAATGTAAACGGCATTTCCAATCTCTAGTCCGAATTAGTGGTTAATAAAAGAGCAGTGCAGAAAGTCGCATCAATAAATTAAAGCAAAGTGCCGACGTGAGATCTTTATGGCGTTTATTATTTAGTTTTAGGAAATAAATGACGCTGTGTAGAATGAGTGCGTTCAACTACAGACGGAGCTCATTCTTTTCTTTAAGGAGCAAGAATTGGATGAGACATAAACGTGTGATTCATGAAAGTGAAGAATATTTAATTTGTATTGTGCCTGTTGTTAGATATGCAGGGCTGAGTTGTGTAAACAGAGTCGACTGAGTACATACATAGATAGAAAGTTGTTCAATAGGATTTTTTCCATAGAAATAATTACTAGGAAAAAGTTTCGGGCTAAGAATTTCAAGGTTCAATGGTGGAAAGTTAGTCTTACTTTTCTCATTTGCATACTGATTAACAATTAGTGCCATGAATTTGAATACGGAGAGTCGACGATGCAGGAGGAAATAGGCTGGAGCTGAGCAGAGATAAGACGGCTAAAAATAGTCGGGCACAAGAGTTTTGTCTCCTTTTTAATGGCTTTGTGGAATAGCTAGAAATTTACATTAGCAGACCATAACGCTAAAGCACTCTGTGACTTTCACTCTCTACCCCACGACTTTCTTTCTGCGTGGATGAGAAGCTGCCCTGCCTGCCGCGAAGACGCTGCACACACTCTGCCCATCACTCTATCTGCTCCGTGTACAAAGGAGGCTCAAGATTCCTACTCGCTCGCGACGACACAGTTCCACTCCAGTTAAATAAACATAACTGGGTTTGTCTGTAGTAGCTTCCTCTCTCTCTCTCTCTGTGTACGTCGTAAGTCGTAGTGTCTACAATAAGATGTTGAGCTAAGAGGAGTTGAGACGGACTGCGAATGCGTGAACCTCCAACAGAACAGCTTATCTTACACTTAATCCAGATAATATTCCCAGTTAAGTAACATACACAGCTTTGCCCTTTACTTTTTTCTATTTAATTACACGAGAATAATCTTCAGACACATACTCTCTCATTTGCCAAGCTGGAAATGCTCACAATTTGAACTCTGATTTTGAAATTCAAAACTTGAGATGTCGTCCCTTAACACAACTGAGAGAACCTGCACAGAACTTTCTCCCCAGCCAGCACACAACGATAGGACGGTACGGAGATGTACATACAAGGAAGGAATGCATGTATAATTCCAGTTTGACAAAAAATAGACTCAGAGCACTTGTCTCGTCTGAGAAAGGAAAGAAATGGAAATGAAAACCAGGGGAATAGGAATCTTCTTGCTAAGTAACGACCCACATGCCTTTGTGCCCCTTTTATTTACTTCTTGCAGTCGAGAGCTTATGCTTTACATTGCGATTGAATTAACAACGAGATATACACTTGAATTAATTTTATTTCACACTCTAACTACTTTATATCAGGACATCATGGACTATTTCCCTCCATCTTTAATTTAAAATAACGTCCTAGCAATTACTTTCCATTACTGATATAACAACGGATTTGCTTTCACCCTCTCACAGATGCATTAAAATCTACATAGCAATGAAAAGGCATTTTATTCTCATAATAAACTTCAAAAAATTTATTACAAATTCTCCTCTCTACCCGAATAAATGCATACAAATTTCATGCGGATTTTCATTCTGATTATTCCACCCGTCCACTACAGAAGAGTTACCAGGCAGAGAGAGAGGGAGACACTTCGCTTGCAAGAAATCAGTTTCTTCCCGACCTGCACATACAATTACTTTCAATTCTCATTGCTACTTTCTTTTGCTTGAATGCTCAACTTGCCCATCCCATTCATTTACCTAGAAGAAGACGACACAACGCACGACTGCCCCATTCAAAAACAAAGCCCAAATAGAATTTTATCCACAAACAGAGTTTACTGTTAATTTAATTTCACCTGCTTAAAATGTTGGGCATTAGCTCCTTTTAATTCCATCAGCGAAAGGCATGAAGCAAATAATATTGTCTGTAGCTTAGCAATTTTGAGTTGAATCCTGATTTCGTAATGGTATAAATTTACATAATTATGCAATGCGTAAATGTGTCTATACTTTTAAAGTTATTATTGACAAAACTGTGCACATGAATAAATTAAAAGTTGCAGAAGAGTAAGTACGGAGATGAACATAAAGAGGATGGTCGTAGACGGAGGGAATTTAGTAGTCACTACAAATACATGTATGACATGCTGTGTACATAGGAGTAGTATGTGAAGTAGATCGTTGCGAGTGAAGTGAGCGGGTATCGACAGAGGCTGGAGACACAAGAGTTGGGAAGAGAGGCTTTGAAGAAGGACGGGAGCGGGATTCCTTTCAGACGCTCAGCGTTTAAGAATCTAATTATTTATAAGGAAGAGGAGAATGTTGAATGGATGCGCCTTGCTTGTAATTCCATCGGATTGCCTCACTCACTCACTCACAACAATGGGCAACGTGTATAATGTAGGATGTGAAATCTGCATTGTGCTCCTTAGGAGCGGGCATTAGGCGTGCGGGTATAACTGAGTCTGCACACTGCCTAATGCCCAGTGTTCGCAGTCTAATTGTAGCAGAGCTCATCCTCTGCCTGCATTTACATTCGCGATGCTTAGGTGAACTTTGGTGAGGAGGAGGAGAGGAGAGCGAAGGCACTTTGCTTGAACACAACTTCTCTCTATTGAAATCAAATGCCTGAATGAGTTAGCATATGTAAGTAGGAAGAAGCGACTCCTCTGCTCCCATATCAACAAATGTAACTTAAGCTACTTTTCCTCGTCAAATACTCGCTCTCGTCTCGCTCCTCAGAGAACTCAGCACCCGACATCCAACTGCACACGCCACGCAACGGCTCTTTCTCTCATCCATTCAAATTCCAATAATGCATCCTCAGATCTTCCCCCACGTCGAGGGCGTAATTCCCGTTCACTGTCGGGGCACAGATTCCCTACCGTGGTATCTTCCTCTGTCGAGATTTCTAAGGGCTCCGTCTTGGCTGGGAGAGTTGAGACGTGAGCGGAGGATTTGCTATTCTACGCCCTTGCTCTTCCGTCTAGTGCATGAAAGTTAGATTAAGATTGGTGGCAGTGCTTCTATAGCAGCTGCTGTGGGCCACAGACATATGCTCTACATGCAGATATGCCGGCTATGCTCGCTGGAATTGAATGAATGAAGGAATCAAGAAGGGAATGAATGAGTGTTAAATGAAATGTTGCATTCACAGAAATCTTACTTAACTTTCTCCGTTTACTTTACTTGGCTTCTCTTCATGTAATAGTGGAATGGAAAAGAGAGAGTTTTGTCTGCAGGACTACGCTCTCTCTCTCTCTCTTAAGCTTTTCCGACGACGACGACGACAACTAATATAGGTGTTTAAGACTAGACTTCCGACTCATTATTGCCCTGCAAGCCAATGCTCAAAATTTTGAATTTATTTCCTCAAACTTTGAGCATTTATAATCATGTGAAAACTAGAGGAATGCTTTGCAACGCTATCTGATTCTATTTCTGGGCTACACAGTGGACTTCTCCTCAATTTTCAATTCCCTCTTAGTCTTCGTGTAGCTGAGTGAGGTAGCCTGGCAGCCACTCATTGAGATATGCCATAACACAATTCCCATGCATTGCCAATTTAAGAGCAGACACTGGGTTTCTCCGTTCACGTGTCCTGACATTTAGTAGCGCTTCATCCGACAGCTCGGCTTTAGGGACCCACTGGCGCTCAAAACGCATGCAAGTCATTTGCTATCCTCCTTTGATCAGCAGAATGCACTCTGCGCTCACTTTATACAAATGCAGCGGCCTGTCACAAAAAAATTCATGCTCACCAGAATCTTTCTTCCGTAGTGAAATTAATATAGAAAAATGAGTTAAAACATCGTTTTTAATTATCCTACATTTTTTTGCATCTACTTACACAAGTTTAGCCATGGGCGATGGCATTTACGAATGCCCCAACTATTGTCATGAGTATGTGAGCATGAAGCAAAGATAAAGTCTTCATTAAGGTAGGGTCTCAAAAGTTGTGCTATCCTTAAAATGGGGCATACGGCATACAACGAGCATGCATAGGCTATTAAGGCCATATTTGCATAGCCATCATGAACGAGGTGGATGAAGTCGAGAAGAGAATTTCATTTGATTCTATTTTCCCATCCTTGCTCCAATTTTCATTCATTGTGTAGCGGAGCGGCGGAGAAGATTTCTTAACTTTCAAACTTTGTTCATCTTCTGATATTACATTATATTATTATTGTAGGTAATTGTTGAATCGATGCTCCCATTCAATTCCATTTGCACTGCAGAGAAGTGGACGGAAGTGGACTAAAACAAGATCTCTCTCTCTCTTCTCTCGTTACTAATAACTTGGACTAATGGATTTGTTGAATGGGAAAACTACGACAGTCGAAAACCACCTGACAAAATTCACAACAGAATTGCAGGCAAGTATTCAAGTTCCCTGCTTGCACTTCAGATTCTTCTGTGGTCTCTTTTGGTGTGCATTTCTTTTGCACACTGCCTACTAATCCAAGTTTATTTAGAAAAAATATTCCTCAGAATAAATAAATGTCGGCCAAGACATAACGTCTACGCAGGGATCTACAGAAAGCAAGGGCATAATGAATTGTTTCGGCCTTTGGGAGTCTTGTCGCAATAAAAATAAATTTTCATTGATGTCATTAGCATTCCATGGCTGTGTGCTTAAGTTTGTACCTGCTTTCGAAACTTATTTATTTCTGGGAATCAGACATTTTGAAGTGGCTGGTGAGATAGGAGAGGAGGAAATTCGAATGTAAATAATGACCGTTTACAATGTAAACTATTTCCCAACTTTTCCATTACACCAGTAGCTAGAGATATACATTGGTGGTTATTAGATCTGAGTTTGCAGACTTCCTTGCACTAATGCACATAGTGTTCCACACTGAATGAGATGAAGGATGAAAGAGCCTTGAGCACCAGCACCAGATCCTTCCCCTACTCTATAGACGCCCATGAACATTATTCCCTCCACTATAGAGATAAAAGTTTCAAGAGTGAGAAATTTCTCGGAGAAAGAAGACGGAGAGCAATGAAATGAACCAAGTCAAGATTGCCACCTCAACTCTTTCTTCAAACATTTAACACTCAAGGAAATGGAAATTGAAAACTCGTCAACAGATAAGACAAGTCCTTGTAGAACAATAAAGGACACTCTCATTCTTATGCAATTTGCTAGTCACTCTTTAATGTCACTGACTGCTGCGGCACAACTTTTCCAGCAACAGACCTGCTCCTCCACACAAGAGGGAGCCCTCCACTCAAACCCAACGCTGAACTAGTAACCCAATTCTCTTCATTTGGCAATCACGCTCATTAAACACACTTTTTACTACACATATTCCAACTAATATCATATTATTTCTTATTGAATCTTAAATTTAGTTCACACCAAGGAGTATGGACTGCTGGTTTTTTGGCGTTTCCTTGGTTTCCTCCCTCCGTCCTGGCATCAGGGGGGCTCAGTAGACCCTTTCCAAACAAAATCCATGAATGTTTATAAGGGACATTTTTGGTGGAAAACAACAACTTGGTATAGGAGAATCAGCCTGAATCGTCCCTTATAAACATTCGTGGATTTT
>JAAAYG020005670.1:10602-25585 GCA_009936455.2 Tomocerus minor
GATTTTTGGAATGTTATCAGCTCTGGTATCCAAGTTTTGTAGGTGAATAATTCTTTCCAGAATATGTTTGATTTATTAAGGAACCCTTGCCTGGTAGGATTTGTTGGATAGCATTTAGACAGTAAATGCAAGGTTTCACCTTTCCCATTTTCCGTATCATCTGATGCGAGTTTTATGTCTAATGCATACAGAATGCTCATGTAATTATCTCCAACTTCTGAACCTGATTTTATTGAAAAAGATTCTATTTTTCTTCCTAATTTTCTTTCTAAGGAATCCTTAGAAATTAACTCCTCGGAATCTGTAGCGTCGGAAGACATTTTTAGTTGGTGCTCAATTGATGAGTAGATTAACTGAGGTTCCTGCAATCCTATTTAACATTCAAAATAAATATCATGTGCCCTCTTCAATTAAGAACAACGTGACTCTTTCTGTCACAAAACTATGATCAAAATTAAAAGTAGGTACTTATAATTAAAGCTGTAAGAGTTGATGGGTAAACTGTGATAAATCCTATGTAGGTATACCTATAACTTTTATTCCCTAATAATTTTTGAGTGTTGTGGGAACGCAAATAGTATTTCGTCGTTATCTTTTACTTTGTATGTATTATGTAAGTACATAGATGTTTAGGAGTAGCAACCAGGAAGGGTCGTATGTAGAATATAGGCTACGTGTACCATTGTATCATGCTTCATTTATCTAGTGAACAATTTCGAATGAAACATATTGTTAAAGAATTAAAGTGGTATGTTCTGTTTAACCCATTTAAATCCATTTATGGTATACACATTCAAAGTGTCAATGGCAGTATAAGAGAACGCTCGAATATAGAGAGAAAAAAGTAGATCAAAGTTAACATTAAAAATCATGCCTAGACAGATAATATTAGATTTGTGTGTTGTGTTTACAGTACACTGATTATATAGATGGGTATTTTTCATTGCTGTTTGGAATGCTTAGTTTCATTAAAACGCAAACGTTTTATATAAACTTATTACTAGGCCATTTTGTAATATTAAAGATTTTGATATAGTAGTTACTATAGTAGATTACTTAGTTATATATACATATAGTAAACTCGCACACGTGCGAACATGTAAACAGGAGTGTCAAATATAGTGTACGTTAATTGGATTGTTTCCCAATAAATGATAAAACTGCTTTCCGTGTATACTGCGTATAATTATGCAATCTTTGGGTATGAATTCCTAAGCGGAACACTCAAGGCAATGCATTAGTATGTGCTTGAGTAGAATTAAAATTAATACTCAACAAGTAGTCGCGTCGCGATTAGTTAATTATAATAATCATGTTGCAATAATTATGCTATATAAACCAACATAATATATTGACTCAAATGAGTTGAAGCACATTAGAAAGAAATGCTGACGTTCATAATTGCTCTGATGTTTGACTTTTCAAGATATCTATGACTGCAATTTTAATTTAATCTCGTGTCAATTTCTCTGCTTCAGATCTGTCTTCTCTCATTTGTGCACTTTTGCATGTTACAGAGTATAGAGATTATTAATAACGCAATACTTTACAAATATGATTATAATGGTAATATCTTGCTAGAAATAAATGTGAAGCTGCAGTTGATGCAAACAGAGACATGCACAAGGGTACTTTTAATAATTTCAGAGATAATCAACATCTATAGAGATAACTAAATATAATTTCATGTTTGCTGGAATAGCATCATAGCATAATCATGGTCAATCAAGGTCTATACTTGAAGGTAATTTAGATAATGATTTAGATGTAATCATATCCCTATGATGTATATGTATCTGTATAATGGAATCAATAATTAAATTCTGTAATTATTAAAGTTTTTAGGACAGTGCAAGATAATAGAGACTAACAGAAATGCTATTTTATTTTAAATCCCATATTTATTACCAATTCCATTGCTTATTTTGTGCCAAGGTATACAATGTTTAGAATTCTGAAACTTTAAATTGTAAATATTAACGTTTTTGGATGACCATAGAATTGTCATTCTAAATAATGCCTTCATCGTAAAATTCCTGGATAAGAAGGCGGATGTTTTTCTTGATCCTTTCGCTTGAACCGATTCCTTTGGCAACTTTTTCAACGATTTCTGTTTGGGTGCCTTTGACTGCATCTAGCTCGACAGCATCCTCTTTTTCTTTCAACATAATTGGTGCAATCATAAGTGCGATTAAAAACCCAAAAATCTTGCTTCTTTGATAACGACGCTTCAGTTCTTTTAGAGTAAATCCTGGTAGAGTTTCCGTTTGGAAGATTTTGCAAAAATAATTGAACTTTTCATAATAGAATTCTAAAATTTCGTCGGAATGCTTTTGTCTGGTTTCATAGTAGGTGCTAGTGTACATGAAGTACACCAAATCGATTAAAGGACAAGCTTCTCTGCTCATTTGTAAATCAACGAAAAACATTTCTTCGGGTTTATTCGTCTCAGAATTGTAACGGAAGAGCATATTGGTAACTTGACAGTCACCATGTATTACCACTCTCCATGGAACTACTGTTAAATACAAGAGTTAAATTAAATTAGGGAAATACTATCAGAATTAAATGCTAAAAATGAAAAATATTGAAGAATGTAATTGTCTATGCGATTTAAAGACAGAAAAAGTTATTTTTCGACGATGTGATAGTCAAGGAAAATAATCACCTGTTGATTCTGGGACTTCTTTGGGTTTGACGCGAAAATACTTTACAATTTCTTCTTCAGGTTCGTCGCTTTCGCCGAAAAGGGCTCTCATGACTTTATTGCAGGGGGTATTTTTAAAATTAATTAATCCGTCTAAGGCTTTCGGATTTGTTTCTGGGTTTGGTCTTAAGGATTCTACAGCTTCATCTATAGTTGTAGACATCACACCTTCATATGTCATACGGACCATGGGGTGGTCGTACTCATATACCATGGAAGGGAATTTCTCTTTTATTATGTCAATTTTATTTCGAGTTTTGTATGCCCATCCTAAAGCATGGAATTTGGCCAGGGCTTCCACAGCCAACAGCAAATGATCTTTGTCCAATCGCACATGACGGTCGCCAAGCTTAAAGCCATAGGTCTTACAAAGGTCCACCATCATAACATAATTTTCGAAAGTACCCTTTAATTCCTGTGCATTAGTTTTACCTGGAAGAAAATAACATAATTATTTTATTTTATAACTGAGATTTCTATTTATGATCTTCGTTCTATGAATTTGAATCTTCGGGTGTTCATTTTAAAGAGTAAAAATACATTTGAAATCAATGTTTAAGATTTTACATTATTGGGATCGAGAAAGTCCAGATTTGCCGAACTTAATTTGTAGAGCCTAAAGCAATTGAATCTTTTCTTCTGTGGTATAGACAAATAATTAATTAAAAGATATTTGATATTACCACGGCTTCCTTTGTCGGAACTCTCGGCAGCACCTGCTACCAAGGTCGGAAAGTTTAACTTGATAGTTTCTTCCAAACCCGAATCTTGGATAATTTTGAGCAGTTCAGGTATCCACTTCTTGTAAAAATCTAATTCTTTCCAAAACATGCCAGTGCTGTTGAGAAATGCTTGTCTTCCTGCATTCCTTGGGTAACATTTCGAAATCAAATGCAACGTTTCCGTGTTTCCCTTCTCATTGGAGGCAATTACATCAAGGTTAAAGAGGATGCTCATGAAATTGTCTCCAGTATCCGCTTTTTGCTTGATTGAGAACGATTTGATCTTTCTCCCCAATGCATTCTCCAGAAATTCTTTAGAAATTACCTCCTTATCTTCAGAAGAATTTGATGCCATTATTTAGGATAGTATCACAATTATATTGCAGCCTTATTACAGTGTGTGGTTAGGAATTTTGGTTGAGACTTAATATTAGTCTAAAAATGGGAATGCTGAGGAAAAGAATCGATCACAGTATCACGTTAAACTATTTAGAGTGTATGGTACGAGTAGACAGCTCGGTCTATCGGATTCCTTGGCTTCAATTGAAAGTAGTTGCGGATTTTTAGTCAATTTTAAGCACACAATTCTCACCTCTTATATAAGACTTTGTGTATACTTCAATTAACAGTTGACCAGGGTATTTTTTGAAACGAAATAAATGGTAAAATTAACGTATAATATCAGCTTCTTTACATACTCTATTGTTTATGAATATATTACTATATTATTGCTGCTGCAAGTGCGATATAATACTGCACATTAGCAACCTTCATTCGCATTTCGTAGGCAATGACAGTGCAAAGTTTAGGGAATTGGGTTGTGTGTGTGTAAAAAACAAGCGGATAAAAAAGTAGTAATCCTAGGGAGGAAGGTATAAATTCCCCCATTTCATATAAAATTTTGCACTAATGTATGCGTTTTGTTCGTGATGTTCGGGCAATAGCAAATTTTCGAAACGAGGATGTCCAAAAACTGCAGTATATCGGCTGTCGTAGCTTTATGTATATAGCATTTTATTTGAAACGGGGTGTTTAAACCTACATCCCTCCCGAAAGGATCATGTTACTACTTTTTGTTAAGCAGCAATCTCCTTCTGATGTTTTAGTCTACACATGCTTTTACACATACATATATCATTTCCCTTTATACTTGTACTTTGTACTGTGCTTTGCGCTGTCTGCTGTCATTATTGCCTACACTTTGACTACTTTGAGTTGTGTATTTCATGTAAATGCACTAATAACGTTTTGTTTTCCTATACCTACTGACCACAATATGCCTCTGGCCACTATCTACTATACACACTTTTAACAAGGACATTGATCATTGTACGTTCTAAACTAAACGTTAGTAAGGGATTATTTCGTAATGTTCTGAAGAAGACCATCACTTGAAAACGTTTATACCGTGTCACCGGCTTAGATGGGCAAAACACAGTAATGAATATCTATTAAAAATAGCAATTACCTGTATTCATAAAAGTATTTATTTATTTATGACATTATTTATCTGTTACTAATTTACCATTTATGGCAACCCTTAAATGTAATGGGCAGTAGCAATAAAAGCAGTCTATATATACAGTATTTTGAAAATGCTTTGCTTAAAATACAAAATACATTCATGATTTCTTCAAAATACATGTACATACATGTACACATACATGTACACAAAATACAAAATACATATATATAAAAAACATTTTCCCAGAAATTACAAATACAAAATACAATTTTTGGCTCATCGCAAAATAAAATGGTTCTCATATGCATGATTTAGAGGCTTTATTATTAGAAAAAGTATTTTGAAAAGAGCAAAAAATGCTTAAAATTAAAATACATACTTTTTTCTGCATTTTCAAAACACAAAATACAAAATGTATTTAAATTAAACACATGTATTTTCAAGATACATGCCCATCTATGGTCACCGGTAACAATTTGTTTCAGTTTTAGGTTTCAAAACGCTGGCAAAGGGTAGATTAGAGCATTAGTAAGACTTAAAAAATTGTACCAGAATAAAACTTCACGTTATAAGAACAATATGTACCTATGTTATCTTATCTTCAAAGCAGCTGCATGCAATTGCATGGAGTTTATTAATAATTTTAGTTCCTGTTCCTTATGTAAAGCAAATATTAATGTGTACGTAAATCGTAAATACTATTAATATTATACCCAGGCAAGTATTACTTACCACCACATACATATACAAATCCAAATCTAGATAAGATTCCATAATATTCTATAAGCCTTTGGATATAATTATGACTATGACGAGTAGAAGAAGGCAGTAAGCGGTAATACATACACAAAACTTGATGGATCGACATTAGACAGATCAACCCTCTCAATATTTATAGAATGTGAATCTACGGGTTAGAGTAGATATTTATATGTATACTACTCTAGTAATTGCCTACTCTATATTCTAGAACGCACTAACTTCTTGATTGATATTATAGTTAGCTGATAAGGGGAAATACCTGAGGGAGTATTATATATTAATCACAAAAAACGCTTAAAAAATTAAAGGTAGGATGAAATTGGAATACTGGCTATGGGATTATCTTGGTTTCATTGACGGGACAATAAGCTTCGTTTTTTATCGTCCGACGAATTAAATTTTTATTGTGATAAGCATTATAAGCTCTTCAGAGTAATACAATGTAATTAATGAATTTTTATGTTACTGGATACACATGCAGCTATTGTTTTGTACACGCAATATTAAATTGATGACGGGATGGCTTAGTTGCGTGTACTGTATATAATATTTATAGGAATGTATGCTATTATGTCAGGAAGAATCAGGTGACAGAAACATCCTCTTCACACAAACTACTTGAGCGACAAAAGATTGCATTAATTATTATTAGTACATGATTTGATTGATTTGAATAACATATTCAATGGCAGTGACCAAAGGTCTAGATTTGCATTTAATACAAATGTATGTCTAGAAATTCAAACCATTTGTGAACCAGATTTATGGATATGAATTCGAGAAGCTTAACATTTTCTTGTAATAAATAATCATTACTTCTGCCTTGTGGAATTATTTTGTTACTTTTTTAAAATTATTTTTGGCCTGAATGCACATGAAATGGTAAAACGGTTTCTTTTAGAAAATGCTCCATGCAAATAAATAAAAATATATTTTACACATCGATTTATCCGTTCCTTGGTCATGAAATTTTCGAATATTTATTAATACTTCAAATCTCATGTGAGATGCATTACAGGTTGGAAAGTATGTTGCAAAACTACTTAAATAATGCCTTCATCGTAGAATTCCTGGACAAGAAGACGGATATTTTGTTTGAACCTTGGATTTGAGCTCATTCCTTGTGTAACAGCTTTCAAAACGTCTTCTTGGTTGCCTTCGACTGAATCTAGCTGGACGGCATCCTCTTTGTCTTTCAACATAATTGGAGCGACCATAAGTGCGATTAAGAGCCCAAAAATTTTGCTTCTTTGATAACGACGCTTCAGTTCTTTTAGAGTAAATCCTGGTAGAGTTTCCGTTTTGAAGATTTTGCAAAAATAATTGAACTTTTCATAATAGAGTTCTAAGATTTCGTCGGAATGATTTTGCCTGGTTTCCAAGAAGGTGCTACTATACATGAAGTACACCAAATCGATTAAAGGACAAGCTTCCCTGCTTAATTGCAAATCAACCAAAACAACTTCCTCGGGTTTCTCGGTAGTAGGATTGTACCGAAAGAGCATATTGGTCATGTGGCAATCTCCATGTATTACCACTCTCCATGGAACTTCTGTAAAAGACAAAGTACTTAATTATGTATTGTATATAGTATCCCTTATACTATTGACTGCACAATTTCGTTTGAATAAGGGCTAATGAGGATGTTTAATAGCGTAAAACAAAATGCTTTTTTATCTTTAGGATACGATTGTGAGAAATAAAATCCCCGACTTAACTGCATTTATTAACAAAGGATTTCTAAGGGATGATTTCCCTTTTATCGAATGTCAAATTTACTTTTTATTTAATGTTTGAGCTAAAACCACAAATTTTTTCGTGATTAGCACAATTCAGTGCAGATAATTTAAATGCATTTGCAAAGTACAAATTAAGCAAAGTGTTTGAAAACGCCTTCTCCAATATAGTGTGTACAGGCTTCCATTTTCCAATCAGAAAATGGAAACCTGCCACTTCTCTAAAATATCCCGTAACAATCTTAATCCATTTTTAATGCGCGTTTTAAATTTTCTCCGTCCCCAACTAGGGGACTTTACAAATTTTAACACTGCCCAAGTACACGTGTACAAAAAGTTTATCGAATTAAGTAAAATATGGCAAACAACCACCTGAGGATTCAGAGACTTCTTTGGGTTTGATGCGAAAATATTTTTCGATTTCTTCCTCTGGTTCGGAACTTTCACCAAATAGGGCTTCCATGACTTTGTTACATGGCTGCTTAAAATTAATTAGCCCTTGTAAAACTTTTGGATCGATTTCTGTGTTTGACTGCAATGACTCTATAGCTCCATCGACAGAGGATCCCATCATATTCTCAAATGTGGTACGACTTGATTCGTATTCGAATACCATGGAAGGGAATTTTTCTTTGATGATGTCAATTTTCTTTTCAGTTCTGTAGGCCCAACCTAAAGCATGGAATTTTGCCAAGGCTTCCACCACCAGAAACAAATGATCTCTATCCAGTCTCTTAAGTCGGTCGGCTAATTTGAAGTCGTAGGTCTTACAAAGATCTTCCATCATGACATAATTTTCGAAAGGACCACTTAATTTCATTCCTTTATTGTTGTTTTCATCATTCGCTGAAAAAATGAAACCAGACTTATAAATTAGAAGTCATTCAGAATGACCTATTATTGTAGATTCGGAATAGCTACTTAAAATATAAGTAGACACCTAATCAAAAATCAAATAACATATATTCAATATTTGATATAATATATTTAAATATGATAAAGCAAGCATGGCACAATTTGGGTTGAAGAATAATTCATTTCAAATTAATAGAATTCCTATAATTTACATAAAGCTTGTTATGAAATGGTTGGTAGGAATCTATATATCCAAGTACCTGACTCATTGTCGGAATTTTGTGCCTCGCCTGCAATTAATTTCGGAAAGTTTAGCTTAATAGTTTCTTTCAGACCCAAATCTTGTGTAAATTTGAGCAATTCAGGTACCCATTTCTTGTAAAAATCCAATTCTTTCCAAAATACACCAGTTGTGTTAAGAAATTCTTGCCTTCCTGCGCTGCTGGGATAACATTTCGAAATCAGATGCAACGTTTTCTTGCTTTCCGTATCATTGGCTTCCACAATTACATCCAGAGTATAGAGAATACTCATAAAATTGTCTCCCGTGTCAGCTTTTTGCTTGATGGAGAATGATTCTACTTTTCTCCCTAATACATTTTCAAGAAACTCTTTAGAAATAACTTCCCCTTTATCAGATGCCATAATTATAAACAATAATCTATTGTATTCTGATTCTGTATGCCAATTTTATTAAAATAATTGTAACTGAAAAGCGTGCATTTTTTCCCCTTTATATATGCAAAGCCTGGAGAAATAAATGCTTGAAAAAGAAGATAGCACTTGAACTTGAAAAACGTGAGAATTGCATCAGAGAATGTTCATTTACTATACAGGTAATACGGAATTGAGTCAGTAAACTGTTATCTAATCTTTCATTACTATTCGGGTCGGGATTATAATAATATTAACAGTAGTAATTAGTAAACTTTCCATAAAGCCATCATCATATATTATTATATGTGTATCTAGATCATTCATTAGCACTTCTGCATATGCAATTTGTTATGCTCATCAAAACTTTACAACGTATTGTGTATAAAGGCTACTGATACAAACTATTATGTTATTGTGATTTACAATCACAATAAAATTTTACTGTTATGAATTAAAGAAAGAGAACGTTAGTCGTTCTCCCAAACAGGGCAGGGGTATCCAATTTCCTCCACTTTAATTAGAAATACTCCCTTGTTTGTCACCTCGACAAGTGTTGATGATTTGAAAGAATTACTTCAATCCTTTTAACAGAGCATTAGCAAATAGAATTTTTTTGAAAACATTTCTACCTACCCAGATGGGTCTTTCTGATTTCTTTCGTGTTTGAATCTAAACTCCTTTTTATCGTAAAAATACGTAAAAAAATTGATCGAGCTATCTATCATATGAGCATGGTTATCGCACAAATGGACGGAAGAACAGACTGAATATTTCATATGAATAATATATCATATAATAGCTTCGCTTTAGAATAATTGGGATAGACAAATTATGTACATGTATAATGTATATGATAAACAAAAACTTTCTTTATAATCCATTTCGTTTTCACGTTATTTCAAGCACACTAAACTTTCACTTCATTTCCACTTTGAAAGAAATGAAAGTCAAGACAGTCTATCTGGTCTCTACAAAACGTTCGATGCCAAAGTACAGACTGGCCAAATGTTTTATGTGCAAGGGAAACCTTTGCAAATGGGAGCAATCACAACCACAGGGGAACCAGGACCAGATCTTCCGCGGATCAGCGGAAGAAGTTGCCGGAGATGAGCCACTAAGCTTGTATGCAGTGCCGTTCATTATTGGCAGCGTACAGATGAAATTTCCATGTTAATTTCCCATACGTTTACGTCCCATATTTTCTCTCAAGTTCTAGATTTCTCGATTATGAACAAATAAATTTTTGTACAGCATTTAGAGACATATCTTACAAATCTTCAGGTTACGGAGATACTTTTCGCATGTTTAAACAATTTTTTAAAAAATTCCTAAGGGCCGAGATCTATTTTTGAAAAATTCAATTTTACATGCAAAAGAGGAGGAACTCGTTTGGGACTCACTCAAAAGTCATTCCTTAGCTGTGGCCCCATTAAACTAACGTACACACGAAGAGCCCCGCCAAAGGGATAATCGTATAGTTTGTCGCCCTATCTAGACTTGTGCACCCTGCCAATACTGCACTCGGGTGCACTGTCTAAACTGTCTATTATGCTATGGCTGGACAAACAGAGACACATAAACGAATGTGTCTCAATTTGTGCGTTCGTTCTGGGGCATAAGAGGAATAAAGGTAGCCGGGAATCAAAAGGGAGGCATTTCATGCATGCATCGTTCATTTCCTTGCTTGTTTCCGTTGGCTTGGCGAACTGGTGATGAAAAAGTAGCACATAAAGCAATTGTCACATCAGTCATTCAGCCAGTAGTAATGTACAACTTACAGGCTACAGTTGGTACAAGAAATTGTTATTAGTAGTCTGTTGTCTATTTGTTTACTTTTGTCATTCTTGAACTTTGCTCCTGAACTGAAGTGCTAATGTCATTGACGTTTTAAAAATTAGTTGTATTTATACAGGACGTAACGAACTAGGATTAATAATAATTGATATAAGCCACTATTTCAACGTTACAACGTCAAAGGGTCTTCGTCATCGTTTCGGTCTCGTTTTCGTCCAACGTAAAGCAAAAGGTTGAAGGTAAGCAACAATTAAGAAACCATTCTATACGATTTGCATTAAAACGGTTGCCTACTCTTTACATGTTAAATTTGTCGCAGAACTCTTTGAATCAGGCAAGACACACTGAACCAATTTTCCGTGTGTTCCCGAGAATGACATCAATTAAATCATGTGATTCAAAGAGTTCTGCGACAAGTTTAACATGTAAAAAGTAGGCAACCTTTTTATTGTAAATCGCATGGACATTTATTACATATGGCATATTATTATTATATACAAAAGAGACATGGTCTACCCTGTAAAGGGGTGACAGACAACAGATAAACCGTAATTATATTTGGGTGGTTAGTGGACATTGAATATTACTAACTCATTCATTCTAATTTGTGCTTTTAGTAGTATCAGTCGTTGTTTCCTTGAAAATTGAAAATGGAGTCCAATTCGAGCTCGTCTTCCACCTCCATCGATTCGGGGTTTCAATGTATGGGGTCTTCAGCAGCCAAGAAGTTCATTGCAGCATATGACAATGGACGAAACTCTAATGAAATGAAGGACGCCTTGACGGTAAGGAAAAACTAAGAAGAACAAACGTTTTCCTTACACTGGGAAATCCTTCCCTAAAATCAAAATTTTGTTTGGAAATTAAAATTGCGTATGACTTAAGATATCTTTGAATTTATTTAGGAATTATGGCGGGAACATGGGGATGACAAATTTTACTCTACGTCCATATTTTCTCAGCTATTGCGACGTTTGGACTGTATTCTTTCTTCAGCTGCAGAATCAAAGGAAACAGGAACCCTTGTCGTTGTAATACTACAGTATTTAGTACAATCGTCCAAGGAAAACGAAAAAGTCAGAATTTCTATCAGAGATGATTACGGCTTTATTATTCATTTGGCATCGCTTTTCAATCCACATCGGAACAGTGATGCAGAGTTGATTCTGGAGTGCTTTGAGCTAATATCTCGAGGGCTATTAATATCGTGGAAAGCTCCGTACCTCCAGGAAATGATCAACAAATGCTTCATATACATTTATAACAAGGATATGGAACCCAGAATTTTCGACACAGTTTTACAGTTATTGATCAATTTATGTAAAAAGAATCCAAGTTTTATAATATTTGTCAGGCAGCATAAGGACTTCCACGAAGTATGGGCGTATATTCGAAAATTATTTGACCAAGAGTCTAGCATACTAATGACCCATTTGCTGTACCTGTTGGAGCCTACGATTCCAATATGCAACTTTATTTCTGGACATGAAATAGTTTCCCAAGGAATCAAAGTTATACTAGAACGGTGGCAGCAGTCGAGCTCAAACAACATTGATGACCCGGAACTGTCTAATCAACTGATGAAAGTTAGTCATCTAATGGAATCAATTTTAGATAAAATGAAACCGATTTACCAATCTGTTGCTGCCGAAGAAGGGAAGGCGTCCTCTCCTAAAACGAATCTTAATCTGGAGAAACATAAAGTCGTAAGCGATACCAAAGCTATCATGATGGACAAGCTCATTGCAATCAATAACTTTGTCAAGACAGATTTTTTATGGAGCAGTTCGATTATACAAGAGCTCCTTGGGTTCATACTTATATTGTTTCCTGAATATACAAGGCGGATGTTGTCCACGGATTTTTACATGGTAAAAAACGAATTTTTTATAACTTGAACAGTCAAACCTAATTTAAAAAGTATTTTTCCTGTTTGACTTTTGTCTGGATAATATAGCTTGCAGTTTAGAATTTATAATTTTTTTAAAATTCTTTGTAGATTGCCTTTGAAATTATTGACAGAATAGTCACCAGGTCAGGGACAGATGTGAAATCATTTACCGCTTGCTTAAAATTATTTCATTATTTGGCACAACACTTGTCAGTGATGGATTCACCTAAAAAGAATGAGCTAGGCTCACATTTATGCCAGACTTTAGGCCGAGTCAAGCTAATTCTCGAAAATTCTCAAGAAGCTATTGAGCGAAATATCACGTGCCTTCAATTGGTAATAAATAAATACATTTGTTAAATGTTATCCAATTCTGAAACCATGTTTTATGTAATATACACTACATTTACATCATATTTATATGGACGCCTTTTTTGTTTCAGATGTCTTGTCTGGCTGAAGTTCATGCAACTACTGATTTAGTGTTAGATAAGTTAAATATCGAGATTCTGGAAAATTTATTAGATATTTTGTCGCATGAAGATGAGTCGTTACCTCCTCAAATGCAGTTAAAGAAATCGATTTGTGCTGTCGAGCTGCTTAATCTTTTGTCACAATATTCTAAAGTGCCACAAATTATTAACCTCATCATGAAGTCGATCTCATCTCATACTACGTACACTCATATTTCAAACTGTATAATTAATGCTCCAGAGGAAATTGTAGCGAGAGCTCTTCACATAACTGCTTCAGTTGGGTTCTACGGAAAGAAATCGTATGTATCTAAACAAATAATTCTCTCACTCATCGTTGAAACGCTGTTTATTGAAGTATTGTAGTTTTAAAGTGTTTTGATATTTTTAATTCTGTAGTTCGGCTGGTGTGGCCAAAGCACTTATGATTAAACGGGATAGACCTCTGTGTGTTAAAGATTACTCTCTAGCTGTTCCGCAGACATTCGGGCCGAAATCTGTTATTGGAGCTACACATGTAATGGAGACCTTAAGAGCAGTTGGCGAACTTGTGGAAATGGACACTGTATGGATTTGTACCTTTTGAATAATAATTTAATATATTTGTTATACGAAACTTCGTAATATCCTCAAGTCGCGAATGATGTGATTAGCATTATAATTATTTTATAACAATTTTTGTGCTGTAAGCTATAAAACATGAAATTATTTAGGTTGAAGAAACAGGGATGCTCAGCGACATTTTCTCTTGGTACCAACTGAATAAGGAATTGCATGAACACGAGATACAAAATTTAAACAACCATGTTTATCAGCAAAACAAAACCATTGCACATTTAAAGTGCTTAGTAAGCGTTTTTGATTACGTTAATCTTCGACCATTTTATATTTCGTATATATCTTTTAGTCGTGCTATGACTATTGTGCTGACTCGTCGTCTGTGATGTGTAATTTTAATTCTACATTTCATTGTCTTTTAACAGATAGAGAGACAGACGGAATTCGTGTCCCGCCGCTTAGCTTTGAAAGATGAAAAAGAATTTCAAATTATCACGCTACAGCATCGATTAGAAAAAATAACAAAAGAAATGATGACGCTCACTACCCAAACCACTTCGGTAAGAAGGCATTAAATAGTAACAGAGGGTTATACTTTGTTCTGTTTTATCTGTGTTTTATGAACGATTTTGATTTTATTGATGCTAACAATGCTAATGGAATAATTATATGTAGGAAATTGAACGCTTGAAAGAGAGTTTAAAATTGAAAACAGATGCACACAGAGACGTTTCAGAAAAACTTAAAGCTTTGGAAGCTTCATTCGAAGCACTTAAGGCCCAATCGAAAGGTTAGATTAAGTCATAATAACGTTTTAATAGTAGTAAATAAATAAACAAACAAAACTTCTTTTTCAATTTTCATAACTTTTAATTTGGAGTTTGTTTTCTTTGTATTTTAAAAATTGTAGAAGCATTGAAAGAACGTTCAAATCTAACTGAGAAGGTGAAGAATCTCAAGACAGAAAACAAAGAACTAAGCTCCGATTTTTCCAAAATTAAAAAGGTAATCCTTAAAAAAGTTCTTGAACTCATAATGGTGTGATCGTGTGAATGTTTTACATATCTGTTCAATAGAAATAGCAAAATCGTAGTTGCTCAAAAACGCATGAAAAGTTTTCGTAATGTCTTTTGACAAATCCATAAATGACTTTCATAAAAATCATTTGTTGTAATATTTTACTAATTTTAGGAGTTGAGTGAAAGCAAGCTAAAGATTTCCAGATTGGATGGCGAAGTTAAAAAGAAGAACGACGAGCTGTTGACTGTGTCGGCGAGGCTAGAAGAAAAAACGAAAGTACTAGAGACGATTCAAGGGGTGATGGGTGTGCGAATGGGTTCCTTCTAGTGATTTTCAAAAAATG
>JAAAYG020005681.1:0-12078 GCA_009936455.2 Tomocerus minor
TATGTACGTTGTGGGAGATGATGGTCATGCTCATGGCTATGTAAAGCCCGTTTTTCTCTAACAACAACTGCAAATTGCATGGGGTCTTCATTAAAAACATTCTCTGTTGAAACACGCCAACTATAATTCATTCTCTGTCCCTTTTGAGTACCTCTAACCCAAATATTTGCAAGAATGGGAGCGTTTTATTGCATTGACGCAGTTTAAGATTTCTACATAACAAAACAGTCAATTAGTATAAAAGTATTTTTATGTTATTAAAACTATGTTCAGAATTTTTTTTAATACTTTTTGATCTTAACAGTATTTTGGTTTAATTATATACTCTATTGGCGTGTAATGAAATTTTACCTACTATACTACTAGGGATTTATTTTATCTTGAAGAAAAAATTAAATGCGTATTGAATAAAGTTAAGCAAAGCTTATAATCCGAATTGGAAAACGCTCAAAACGAAACAATTTATCGGTGCGAAAAGAAAGAAAAACATTGGACATGTGGTCATAAATCATTTCCTTCCCAAATGAACGAAATTTTTAATTTATGAAAATAAATTTTTAGCATTTTGAAATAAATTGTGATTTTGACTTGCAGACAGAAGCCGAATGCCGGGTGAAGGAGTTGGAGTGGTTCACAACGACTTTGAATAGCTGGCGAGAACCTTTGCACTGGCTAGATTCTACTTGTGAAATCCTTCCAGACAACACTAATGAATGCTATAATGGGAAAACGAAAGTAAGTCAAACAAATCCACTGATATCCGTAATGTTTCTTTTTTGGTGATAAAAGATGTCTAAAATAACCATCTTTGTTTTACAGGGACTGTACAAGAAGGCTGTGTCCAGTTGGTCTAACCAAAAGTCTAATCCAGAGTTTATGATATGGTCTCAATCCCAAAACGATGTATTATCGCCAAACGTGATTACTGTCAAAGAAAGGCTGACAAATATCTCAAAGGTATTTACTTCTAACACAATTTTGTGAAACTGAAAATTTTCAATGTAATTAATAATCAGACTAATTTACAACACTATTTTGTCGAACTGACAGAGTTTATAATTTTCAAAATTGGCGGCTAGTCAATGAGGGTAGGACAGTTTTATTAGGACATTAAAAATTAAAAATAAAATGTCAAATTGATAGATGATCATTTACATGAAAATGAAAATTATTATAAAAGTTGGGCTTTTCGCCCAAAAATAGGATTAGCCATGGAATTGACTGACTACTTTATGTATTAAAAAATGACAAACAAGAAACTGATTAATGAATTGATTTTTCAGACATTGGAGGAGTTTTGGCCGCGGTTGGCGGATGCGAGTCGCGGGGCGGAAGATGGCATGAGTAGTGATGAGGCTGAGGGGTCCGCTTCGGGCAGCTATCCTACGGAAATGGAAACAGACGACGAAGACCTGCTGAACGAAGACGGCTCTGGTGACTTAGGGCTCGGGGACTCGGACGACGACTCCGATGGCCTGGGCAGTGGGAATGGGGACGATGTGGATGAGTTGCCTTCGTGGAAGAACGAAATTCCCGCGACGACGACGACGACAACTGCCAAACCGCCGACTCGCGACAGCAGCGCTGCGCCCCAATTGCCCTCGTGCCATTTACTAGTTGTCTTTGCGGCTGTGCGGATTGTGATGATGGACTTTCGGTAGAGCAGATAGATGGCGTGTTTGTTGCTGAAAGAGGGCGGGCGGGACGACCCGCTCCAGGAAGAATCAGACAGATGAACGGATCGAGCTGTGTAGTTGACTAGCGCTCGTTATATATTTCATGTGCCAAACGAAAGTCATTATATTATGGGCATTTGTATTAAAATAACGTATTAATTATTGACGGGCTTATGTGAACATAGACTGTTTTATGATGACTAATTCATAATGAATATTTTTTAGGAAATGATTACTTATGATACTCTCTGTGATAACTAATCACTAATTTAATTAATTTATATTTTAGACGCTGCGCGCTCTGAAATCCTTTCTTTCGAATAAAAACTACATTGTTATTATGCTAATCAACACCAGCTTATTTATATACATTACATTACGTTACTTTTATTATTACGCAATTTACTATCCTCAACCGTTGTCTAAATCCCTTCATTAAGTGGACACTATAGTACGACGTACGACTGTACGACTCCAAATGGCTGAATATGTTTACAGGGTGGCCTGAAATTGTAATCGCAGAGCGAGCTCTTGCAAGGTCTTATCTATTGGTGTTGGTATATATTGTCAATTGATTATCGATTTACATCGCAAAGAAAGTAATTTGATAATAATTTCATTTATTATTATTATTTGTTATTTGCTTTTATTTGTTTAACATAATTATCATTCAAAATCAATAAGTCCATTGGTTTCTAGATAGATAAAATTCTTTGGTTTTTAGGAATAAGCTTAAAAAGTTACTTTTTCCATAAAGAGGTGTACTTTTAATTGTTTTCCAAGTAGAGAAGTTTTATTGTTTTTCCCATAGCCAGGCGGAGATTTTATTTTGAAGCACTTTACAAGTTCTAGGGGATTGCAATCCATAATAATTAAAATACAATTTTTTGGATATGCAGTAAAAAAGAGACAAGTTATCCAATAATAATGATTATTTATTATTAATAAATAATTAATAACATATATACAATTATACAGGGTGGCCCAGAATGAACTGACCCTTAGCTTTCTCTATTAATAACTCAAAAATTAACAACGCTATTGCAACAAAGTATACTTCATGTAAAAGAACGTTATTTCTTTAGTAGAATAGGGTGATAGAAGCTCTTTAGTTAGACTAATGCTTGTTTGGTAAAATTCAAAACACCAGAATGTGAAATCAAGAAAACCCAGGCTTTGGAATTCCATCTGAATTAAAGAGCAAAATGGTGTGCATAGGTATCGGTCCCCGTTGCAAGTTCATTTATAAAAACGGCCCGGTGATCCCTACAAACCAAATCACTGCCCTAACACACCGTTTTGCTTTTTAATTCCGATGGAATTCGAAAGCCTGGATTTTCTTGACTCCACATTCTGTTGTTTTAAATGTTTCAAAAAGCAAGCATTACTCTAGCTGAAGAGCTCGTATCATCCTATTCTACCAGAGAATAAACGCGCTTTCACATGACGTGTACTTTGTTGCAATAGCGTTGCTAGTTTTTGAGTTATTAATAGAGAAAGTGAGAGAAAGCTAAGGGTCAGTTCATTCTGGGCCACCCTGTATAACAGATTTTTTAGTAATAAAAAAAGAAAGTTCGCCCTAGTAGAGCTACCCTATACACAGTTTTACGGAAAATCAACGCTTAGGAGTGCCAATTGTCGTACGATTAATGGAAGTAGTACTAAAATTTTTATAGTACCAAAGTAGTAGTAACAAAATATTGAACATTACCACAAATGTTTAAAATTTGGTAGAAGCATTCTCTAATATTTTATGCTAGAAAAAGTTACCGGTCTATATACTAAAGATCAACTTCCGTCGATGCGTTCGAGAATTATCGGGCTAAGGACGGACGGACAGAATGTGCGATTCCATAAGCTCTCCAAGGGGTTCCAAATGTTCCAATAAACCGTGTTAAGGTGGACAGGCAGCTTGCTTTTTTACAACGTTATTAGAAACTGAACACAGCGAATTCAGTACGACTATTTCATTTTTCATATTCATATTTCAAGTTTTATTTTTGTCATTTTGGTTCGCTATTGTATTGCGATGGGAACTCCAAACTGTTGTTGTGTGCTGTGCTTGTAGAGAGCTAACAGTGCTACAAAAAGTCAACCACGTGAGCTGCATGTGTGCAGTGATCAACTTCGATGAGTATACCTTTAGCTCATTTCAAATTATAAAATTTCAAACAGACGGAGGTAACTCAAAAAATAACCAACCGATTTCGATTTTGTAAAGTTATTATTGTTTCTCCCAGAAATGCCTCGGCCATGACTAGTGGGATTTTGAATATTCGTTTTCGTTGGATTGCAATCTTTAATAAAACCACTCGCGCCAGTTTTTGGAAAAGACGCTTTTGGAAAAAAAATTAATTTCTCGAAAACGGAAACGTATTTTGGGAAAAAAACGAGTGATGGCCGAGATATTGAACCAATCTTTAATTTGGTTTTTATTTTGTAACTTTTCGTTGACTCCTTTTTGAGTTAGCTCCGTCCGTTTGAAGAAATTTACACTACTGCAGCCGCCCCTTAAAACAGAGGTGTAACTGCAGAGAAAAGTGTGTTTAGTTCCACAGTAGTTCACGCCACTATCTATTCAAAATACTTCCTAAACTACTACGTTGTAATAGTAGGAAGCATGTTGAATCGCGGCGTGAAATATTAGAATAGTATTAGAACAGTAGTATGACATATTAGAAAGTGATGGGACAGGGAGTCTACATTATTGAGATGACTACTCAAGGGACTCTTCCTATCTCGTTTCTGAATTTTAGGACGAGTCCCAAGTTGACTTTATTTTGTGAGTTGTATATGGTAAGAGTTTTTAAATGACTCTTTTATTGGGCCGGCTGTGTGCCCAAGATCTCTTCATGACTCGGGACGTGTCTTGGCAAAAGCCTTGAGAGGACTTTATTTCGCTAGGTGTAGTGGATAGCTGGGATGATTTAATGCGAAGAGTCTTACATCGGGACAATCGGGAGTTGGGATGACTTTGTGTTAGTCCAAAAATAGGGAAGAGTCTTCGAATGTCTTTATTCCGCGAGTCTACTCAGGGAAGAATCTTCGGTCGGAAGACCTTATTTTTTGAGTTGTTCTTGGGCACAGTTATTCGGGAAGAGTCTTGGTTCCACGTGGTTGGGAAGAGTCCCATCCCAACTTGATTTAAGGGTGCCTTAATGAAGCTCGTATATCTCAACCCCCGGGAGGGGGGGCATGACGTTGATTATTTTTTAAGGCTTTCTGGTACCGAGGGCGAGTCGTAGGGGTTTTCCCAAAAAGTGTCTACAAGCGCCAGAATTAATTTTTTTGTGGAGTTGGAAAAATGCATGGAGTTATGACAAAAGTATTTATTTCTCCGTTGTTTGAAGTGCTAAAAAAATCCCCTACGATTTGCCCTTGGGACAGGTCTCCTTGATATTATATTACATTTCCTCACTTGTATTATGTAGCAGTGTAATAAGACCTTGAACTTCTGACCTATTCTTCGGTCAGTAGTGTCTCCGTTGACCTTATGAACCCGTAGTCGCAGTGACCCCATTTGTTAGCTGGGTGTTCCTATTGATTTCTAGATGACACACAGAACGTTTAGTTGTTGTACGTCAATGCCTTCAAAAGTTATCGCTCTACACACAGACGTGTGATTTTCTACAGAAAACTCATTGCAAATAATTTGATGAATGCGAAATTAAATCGCATTTCCAGTTCCCACATTTTATGCAATAAACGACGCTAGCAAAGTGCACTTTGAACACCTGCATCACCTAGCTAACTCTCCATGCACTCCACACTCTTCGATAAAAACTCCACATGCGTCCCGAATTTTAGTTTTTCGCTTTTGTGTCTCAATCTGTGGTTGGCTAAAATATAAGTATCTAGCTAATTTGATTTTTTATGCCCGAATGGTCAAATATTTACTTTTATACCGCTGTTGAAACTAAAACATTTTTTCACTTTTCAACATGCGTATGATTGTGGCTTGTGCGTGGCATAATTTAATAATTTTATGATATGATTAAATATATTTTTCTTTTAAAATATTTAGAGTACTACTGGGTCATTATTCATTTTTCTAATTTTCAGCTGACTATAGTAATAAACTTTTAGAAAGCAGCAAAATAATCAAAACAAATAACAAAATAATACAAAGATTATTTTGCTGCTTTCTAAAAGTTTATTTCTTCGCGAAGTATTTATTTCCGAGTTATTAAGATATTTATACTATTATTGGGTAAACATTTATTTCCCAGTGGTTAAAATATTTTTACTATTGGGGAAAATATTTATTTCCCAGCGGTTAAAATGTTTACTAAAGTATTAATAAAGTATTTTAATACGTTACTAAAATAAAGTACTCAAAAACTTAATTTCCCTAAAATAATTTTTCATTTATCATTACTCATTCTATTTTCCACTTTCCGTGTTTGGTTAATTTAAATCTATATTTTCCAGCGATGTGAATTAATTGTCAAAAATTTCCAATTTCCCATTTCCAGCGGTTAAAACAAATTAGTTATTTATTTTCCTGTCCGCTCTTAGTGAAATATTAGTTGTTGTCAGTCAACTACATACCTAGTTAAAAATTTTATTTATTGTTGTTTTACAATTTATTGACTCGTGGATGATTAATGGCATGAAACAGGGCAAAAATCATAAATCTTTTAAATTATTTACTCAGAAATTGATTTACTGACTGCGATGTAATATACATAAAAGCTATATACGGTATATACGCACTGATTACGCAACGCATTGATGAAGCGCATCCAAAGATAAGGCAGTAAGTGTTTATTACTTTCGTCCATTTAGCGTTAGTTAGTGAAGGAGACGAAAAAGATAATGATAACAGGAACAACGACGTGTGTAGGTATTCGCCACTAATGAATTCATTGTGAATTGTGGACGATATTTGACGATAGGTGAATGAGTGTGTAAAAGTCTCTTTTGTATACTTGTGATCGTGATAATTGCCAGCTAGTGAATTATAATGAAGCATCTATTGATGTTTCTTCTTGGCTGGTGTGTGTCTGTGTGGTTGAGATGAGAAATAGGAATCAGGAAAGAATTTAGCTACATGGATGGATCTCCTTCGCATTTCATATCCTGGCTCGACTTGTCTGCCTCCCGACGTAGGTCAACTGATTCATCCAAAATATTTTATCCACTCTGATTTCCAGCCACTACTCACTCCACTCCCTACTTCTGTTCATTAATTGTTCCTACAACCACCTTATATAACAGAATGTCCATACAATAATATTATGCCAGTACTACATTACCGCATAAATACCTGATATTTAGTTACACGCACTTAATTAACTATGCAAACTGTTAACTTATTCTTTAGACTACTAACATACTACACTCTACACTACTTCTATCATAAGTACCTAAGTACCTTTAGTTTCCTACTAGGTATTCATTTTCGTCTCAAGAAACATAAAAATTCTTAATTGGTTGCTCTATTGTAAGGTTGCCATTTTTCCGACCACCAAAAGCTAATCTCTTCTTTTCCTTGCTATACCATTACCTGTACTGGCATAATGCACGGTAGTGGGAAGGAACCGCTGAAAGTTCTTTTTAAACTATGAGGGCACCGTGTTATGTTATAGCCACCTTCAAGGGTAATCGTAAATGAAATTGTACTTAGTCCCTGAAATTTTTAAATTAGCCGAGCCCGACATTATGACAATGTAACAAAGCGCATGAGTTTCTGGCTGTTTATGCTTCTTCTTCGTTAACACGTATTTTTATCTAATTTCTTGGAAAGTTGTTTTATTTTGCTAATTAAGGGTAGGTTAATGGGTAAGATATGTTGATTTTTTAATTTTAAGAAAGCGGGCCAGTGTCTGTGTTAATTGTAAAACTTGGCGGGGTAATCAGTAATGAATTAAATAAATATATATATATATATATACCTTTCGTGACGACATTGATTTTGCACTTTCAAATTATTGCAAACCAGCTATAGGGAACGGTGCGCGGTGGTGAAATTGTTACTCGGCAATCACAAAGGATTTTGAAATCTTTAATCATTTTTCCCTTGCAAGATATTTCGAAATTCAAAAATTTAAATGAAAACATATGGGAATATCTCCCACAATCCATGCAAAATTTTACAGTTTTTTATAATATGCAAAACACTTATTAGTATTTGATAATGCATAGAGCATGGTTGACTGCTTAATTTAAAACGTAGTGGCTATCTATAGCTATTTAAACATATACTTGTCCACCAAAATGGAATTTTATCAATCCAGGGAAATAAAATTGGAAAAATGAACTGTTTTAAACAGAGTGGCAATGTAGCGGTAATTTATGAGGACATATTATATATTTGAGAGGACACATGACGCAATACTGAAAACAGAATTCAAAAAAGTTGAATTTTAAGAAAAGTGGGCGGGGTAGGGGGTGGAGAGAGTGGGGCGATTTCGTCCATTTTTCTGGATTTTGTTATTGAGAAGACACATGACTCAATACTGAAAACAGAATTCAAAAGAGTTGACTACAAATATGAAAAATATGGGCTCAGATAGATACATAGATACATATATAGATACATACACAGAACTTCAAGGCATTCTTATAATTCCGCGTACCGCTACGTAGGGATAGTATAGAACTATAATAGCATCAACTTAGTTTCTTTTGCTTTTGTAAACTAAAGTTGCAAACTTCAACAAAATATATACAAAAATTCTAATTTGTAACCCCAATTTCACAAATAAACTATACTATATATATTCTAAACTTAAACTGCCGAAGAATACAAGAAATTCTATAGGTTCAGCTAAAATCCAGTACTTTGTTATACAGGAGATATCTGTCATGAAATGTTATAAATTGAATAAAACTAATTTCAATTTTCACGGTCTAGTGGTCCTAAAGTTTTAAATAAGCAAAAACGATTCGATGAAAGAAACAAATAACAGCTAGTGACCAGCTATTACTGCGTCTACTGAATCTGATCTTATGTATTGGATGAATTAATTTGACACTTGAATAAAGCAACTATACAGATAATACCCATCAATCAGTGAGTCTGAATTTTACACTGAAGAAATCCCCGAACGTGGAGATATTCCTTTGTGTCATTTTTGTCACAATTTTGCTTATAACTTTTAAACCGAAATTAGTTTTATTCGATTTCTTATGAAAAATGCTAGATATGTACTTATGATATCATTCAATTGTCAGTTTTCCAATTCAATGAATAACCCTCTGTATGTAAGTATTTAGCATTATACTTTCTTACATTAGGTAAGCATGTGTGTTGTTTACTACATCACCAAAAAGGCATACAGTGCAGTGATATCATTTTATGTTGCACCCTTTAAGCAGAAACAAAAAATAAATAGCATAAAATTCAAAGCAATGCATAATAATAGTGTAGGCAATTTCATTCGTTTAAGTTCATCTATCCTCTGTACACCTGAATGAAATTGAAGTGTATAAAAAATTGACCAATTTTATCCTAACCCTTCATTTCATCCACAGCAATCCTGGTAGATACTGTACATCTATTTTTATAATGAATTTTTATAATCCATGAATGACTTACTAGGTTATTTCAACATTATGTTTTTGTTAGACATTTCAGATTCAAGATTAAAAATTACTTACAGTAAAAAACTTTAAAAAATAAAAAATAATAATAATAAAAATATTTTTTCATGCCCGTCTATCTGCATTCCTTACTAGCACTTTCTTTCTTGTAGGTTTGTAATATTATAAGGTCGTTATACAAGACAGACTCAATGCACTGGGATTTACTTGCCTTTCGGGGCTCTGGTTATGATGAAACATTAAAAGAAAAAATTACATTTCATGTAGATGTACAACATGAAGTCTTCAGTGTTAGAATCTGTGATTCTTGGGTGAAACGATTAGTATAGGTACAGTACAGGTGTCCTAGTGGAAATGTAATCTGGTAAATCTGTCTTCTTTTACATAAAAACATTCAGATGGCCAGGAACGTCCGACAAATGTTAAAAATCTACAAAAATAATTTTTTTCGGCTTTCCCAATATCTTTACGCTATGCGCTATGGAAATCTTTTCAGAGGAAAAAAAGATGCAATTCTTTCCTCGTGATGACGCACTGCACTAAGTGAAAAAGGGATTTGGATATTCTGCAATCTTTTTGCCTTGAAAGAAAAGGTCTATTAAGGCGGATCTCGGAACAGAGAATTCCAGACACACAGACAGACGTAATAAATAAATAGATACCTGTGCGTAGTGTTTTTTCGCTACATTCCTTCCACCACTCTTTTTAAAGCATTCATGTAACCACAAAATATCAGACATCAAAAATCAGAACTAGGTTCTTGTTATTTGTTGTTCCATCAGCAATGAGAATTTTCCAATTTATAAAAAGTATTAGGGATGTGCAGATAATGTCACCGATTACATAGCGATTAGCCAACGATTGCAAAACTCATGAACTTCTGCGATCTGTTCGGAAATGTTTGTTTCCAGAATTATGAATATTTATCCTTATGAAAATCACTTTCTCAATTATTCAACAAGATGATTATTTCTAAAGAAGATAGCATCTCCGAGTAAAAGTTGCTACAAAAAATTCTCGTCAATTGAACGTCATCGTTGTTGATGAATTTAGATTGACTATAGGCATTGAAAATATGTTCTAAAGTATAGTGCTCGATTACAATGGAAAAATGTAAACACACATATGTGCCATGTATAATAGATAGGATCTTGAAATCAAAAAGACTCTGAGCAGAGCGGATGTTTCCTATGAAAATTAAATAGGAGGAAATAGATATCAAATATCAAGAGTTAATGGTGAGGTGAATATATGATTTGGAATATAGCTCGTTAAAGACTGTGATATGTTGGGATCGAATAAAAAAGAAGATTGCGATAAGAAATGCTGCTACAGTTACTATCAACTGATTTTCACATGCATCGACAGCAGGATGAAGCGATCACAGACATAAAGGAGTAGAAATTGCAGGATTTTACGAGTATTTAGTGGATATTGCCGGTATAGTTGTTCTGTTGTAATAATTGTAACATTGCAGAGAGTGCATTTAAGAAGGTGCATGGTTAATGTTGTGATGTACGACGTGCAGAAAAGCAGAACTCAGCAGCGAGAAGAGGAAGTTGGAAAAAGTTGTTTGAGGGTAAACAAGAGAATTTATTTTTAAGGCCAAACCAAACAGTTATGTCACATCCATACACATAGCTGACCTTTAAGGATCATTTCCTCTAACAAAAAACCAAAGGTCGTCAATAGCACATTGCGTCTTGTCAACAATTTTCTATCATACAGATCGGCCAACGCAAAGCATTCATTTCCCCATACAACAGACAGACACTTACAAATTAATCTAAAGCATTGCCCACCTCTTTCTATTTGGACAAATGATGAACAAAAGGGAATCGAACGTTAAGACAACATTGAGAGACTCACTTCTTAACTCATATGCATTCTTTTTCTAAATTACATTGTATTGGTGCTTAGATCGGAAAAGAATGTAGTAATAAAATGTATTTCCGCGCATAACTAATCGACAATAGACACTACCGGTACATCATAGGTGCGTAATTTACTCGCATAATGTAACATTATTATACAACGGTACCTGTACACTATATTATATCACAATATGCACATATACCCTAATCTTATGTAAAGATCTCTGAACATGATCTTCCAAGAATCCACATACACCTAAAGCATTTTATAACATGCTGATAATTATCTTTTAACTTCCGGAATGGAGTATAGGATAGGTTCAGGAATTGCATTTTTGGACAATAAATTAGCAATGTACCATTTTTACAGAATTTAAGATTTCCAGTGACCATTATTGTACTTTTGTGTCAATTCAAGTATAATAGAAAGATAATATAACTAAAGCAATAAAGCTAAACACTTGAAAAATTAAATGAAGCAATCTTTTGAAAAATTAAATGAAGCAATTCTTTTGAAAAATTAAATGAAACAATTCTTTTGAAAAATTAAATGAAGCAATTCTTTTGAAAAATTAAATGAAGCAATTCTTTTGAAAAATAAAATGAAGCAATTCTTTTGAGAAATTAAATGAAGCAATTCTTTTGAAAAATTAAATTAAGCAATTCTTTTGAAAAATTAAATGAAACAATTCTTTTGAGAAATTAAATGAGCCAATTCTTTTGAGAAATTAAATGAAGCAATTCTTTTGAGAAATTAAATGAAGCAATTCTTTTGAAAAATTAAATGAAACAATTCTTTTGAGAAATTAAATGAGCCAATTCTTTTGAGAAATTAAATGAAGCAATTCTTTTGAGAAATTAAATGAAGCAATTCTTTTGAAAAATTAAATGAAGCAATTCTTCTGAGAAATTAAATGAAGCAATTCTTTTGAGAAATTAAATGAAGCAATTCTTTTGAAAAATTAAATGAAGCAATTCTT
>JAAAYG020005681.1:12178-27574 GCA_009936455.2 Tomocerus minor
TGAGAAATTAAATGAAGCAATTCTTTTGAGAAATTAAATGAAGCAATTCTTTTGAAAAATTAAATGAAGCAATTCTTTTGAAAAATTAAATGAAGCAATTCTTTTGAAAAATTAAATGAAGCAATTCCTTTGAGAAATTAAATGAACCAATTCTTTTGAAAAATTAAATGAAGCAATTCTTTTGAGAAATTAAATGAACCAATTCTTTTAAAAAATAAATAAACGCTACAAAATTTTAGGTTTAAATTAGTTCGCCTAGCAGGCTTCATACAAAAAAGTTCATGTACCAATAATAGTAGGTACAGTTTTATTTTAATGGATGAAGAATAAGAGATTTATACAGACTAGGGGTGGTAGAATAGAAATATCTGCAAATATCCAGTTTTTCTGAATTTAAGTGTTAAATTCTGAATTTCCCATAGTATGCATTGTATACATATATCAGTTTTTGCATCTTGAATGTTAACTATAGCTAAAATTCAAGATGAAATAACTGATATAATATGACGATGGGAAAATAAGTGAAAATCTAATGTTTCTTGAAGCAATAATTATTATTATCTATGTTATATAAGTTCTGTTCATTAGAACTCACCCCTGGGTTAACTATTTAGTTCTTGCATAAGGTTATGCAACCCTGTCCTGGCCTGGGTTAATTAACTCCAGTAAAGTTTCTATTACTCGGGTTTTTCATGTCGGCTATATTCCTGATAATAAATCACAGCATAAACCTGTAATTAAGGCTAATCTTAGTAGGATTATAAACAGGTAAGACAAATAATCTTAGCCAACAACTCTGTGAAAAAATATTTTCTTGAGTCTCGCACGTATACAACGATCATATTATTTTTTGTCAGTAAAAATTCCAAGCCCCACAAGTCATCGTGTACTCTCTAGTGCTAAATATCCCATAGTCGTAAATTTTTTTAGATTATGTGGTGCTTCGGGATTTTATGTAACGATGATGCTAATAATCCCCATAATTCCCATACAAGACACTGTGTATATGGACATAACGATACAATATATTTTACTTCTTACATTTTAACGTGTAGTAACATAATAACATAAAAATGTAAATTGTATATCTTCCTTACACCTGATCTGATGATGAAGTGAAACTATATATGTATATATGTAATTATACAATTACCTACCTGTATGTATATAGTTCGTTCGCTTATAATAATTAATTCGACTGGGGGAGTCAAAGGGTACTAGTAATAAATATTAATATTCTAGCAGAGTAAGAAGTAAGAGTTTAATAAAGGTAAGAAGTAAGAGCAGTGAGAGTGGGATGAGATAATGTTAGGCAAAGTTTGCATGTAGGTAGTTAATAGAACAAGAAGGTATATAGAGAGATAAGTCTGTTGACGATGTTATTACTAAGGTATGTGTACCTATATCTCATCTGTCTGTAATAAGTACGACGTATAATAATTGAAGGCGAACAAGAGGGCAAGTCCTTACAAGTGCAACTGAAGAAACCTATGAGCTAACACACTTTTAAAAGCTTTGCTCATATGAACAACGCCGTTTTCTCCCTACACCAATCCCACTAGCCTTTTGCTTTGCAAAAAATTTACTTATTTTACACATTGTTCAAATCCAGAAATTGGCGAAGTATTTGGCGATGAGAAAATGCGTGAGATTTCCAGATCTGCGAATTGATATGCAACAACATTTGCTTTTTACTTGTTTAGTTCTGCTAAGAAAAAACACTCCGAATTTATACTAAAGAATAATATTGTGCTAAAAATTATTTAATGCTTTACTAAAAAGGCCATTGCATTAGTTTGCAAGGAAGATCTCTTGAAAAATGTACATGTTAGTAGTTAGCTACCTTAATTACTTCCATTTTAATGTCCACATGAAGATATGCATGTAATTGTGTATGTAGAGTTATACTTATTTATTTGTAGCTCTACAGATAGATGTAACTGATGTAAGTAGGTAGGGAATTAATTGTCTTTAGCAGTGTTGTCTATAAATACACAACTAATTCAAGGCAAATGGCATTAAGTACAAGTTAGGTTAGTTGGATTCAGGCAATCGATCAGTGATCAGAGTGCCATTAAGATGCTGTTGCTACAAAACAAAGAAAAATGTAACCTGTCCAAGGCCGACTTCAAAGAGACAATTTATTCTACCAGCATCCGTCCCCATTTGCCGCAAATATGCCACCGTATTCCTATTCCTCGTACATATCATCAAATCTTCATGCTTCATCTATTTCTGGCTCTAATTAGCATTTATACGCTACATATTATAACTAAGAACTTCATTATAGAAGCTAACTAAGAAGTATCCGAGCATTATCCGATATCAAGCATTATCCGAGAACAAAAGAATTATAATCCTGGCACACAATTACAATTCGGAGGTGGACGGTACCCCCAAAATTTCCAAATTTATGTATATAATCGTGTCTGGAATGGGATAGGAACCTACTTATATATACTATGCGTACAGTACGTACGCTCGCTCGACCGCGAATGATTTCATACTTGTTAAGAATATTAAGGAGAGCTTGTAACTTTGCATATAAGAAAAATTTGGGGTTTTGTGGAGTGAGAATAATGCATTGGAAAATGTATTTTGAATTTACCAGCACTTTTAGAAGAAGTAGTTACCCTCAGCTCAAGGTGCCCTCTGGTTATTCCTCTAGTTTCTTTCATATTTTTTGCAAATTTCTACGTTTTCTCAAAATGTCAGAATGTCATCAGAATTTTGTGATTTTGAACCTGTAAAACCTGCGACGACAGTCGCGGGAAATAAAATGGAACGTGCATATATAGACAAAATGGTTGTTTGCTGTTTAACTCCATTCTACTTAAGTGTATGTTGCGAAGTAGCCTTACGTTATTTGTACTTACACCAATATTTTTAAAACTAATCGCACAATATAGTTTACCATCTCAAAATCCACAGTAGCCCTTAAAGAACAGACCATGATTTTCATATGAAAATAAATGTGGCTATGCTATGCTCGATTGTCTTTGGGGCGCAAGGGCATTCGATGAAAAAAATTCTTGAAAGTATTTAAAAGAAAATAAATATTTTGAATACATTTTGCATTTTCTCCAGTTGAAAATCCTATATACATAATACATAACATGTAATTTGCGTTTTTCGAAAAACATAAAAATAGATCACTAATTACTACTAATTATTACTAATTACCGTAGAATATGTGCTGTATACTTATCCGCACGGGTTGACATAAAATTGCATTGTAAACAATGGGGGCAAATAGCAAAAGCCGGGTTCCTTCAATGCATTCGCTGACCTAACGGTTTTCTCCCGTGCCCTCCTGCCTGGCTCTGCGCTCTGGCTACATGCAATCAATTCAGGTTTCGCGTATTTGTAATTCGGTTGTCGGGTACATACTTACGAACTGTTTGGGATTCGTGCACTTATCGACCATTATCACTAGGTTGTTTATTTACCCTTTTATACGCTAGCAACTGAATTCTGCAATTTCTGCATTGGACATTCGGCACATTCATTCTCCTGCCTGACTCATACACTCGGCACTCATACTATGCATGCCATTTTCATTTTCCTAGTAAGTTAACTATAGATGTGTATATATAACTAATATAACATATATTATATGTGTATCTACAACATATCTGCAATGTATACCTACACTGCACTATGCACTACTACCTACCTGGCTACACTACACTACTACTGTACACTGTCTACGTGAGTGAGTGAGATTCTTTCTTAATGCAGTGTTTAGTGTTTATGATTACTTGTACTATTCCAATAAGCCGTTTACTGTCTACTCTAGTGTTTGTTTGTAGCCAGTTTTATGCGTGATACATGCAAGAATCATATACTGTACACAAATTGAAAATACCTATGTCTGTGTTTGAGTACAGCATGTATATATGTTTGTTGTGTATATTGTGTAGTGTTTTCCATGGCGTGTATATGTAATGTAGAAGAAGAGAGAATAATATATTTGCTGCATATATAGAGTAGAGATAGAGGGATATAATTTGTGTGGTAGCAAAAAATAAGAGTGCAGCTAGTAAGGCATAGTGCGGAATAGGCAGAAGTCGAGGAGGAACCCATACTAAATGGTGTGACTCTGTGTGACGTCAGAAGAGTTCTAGTTGATAAAAGCGAATCGCACAAATTCTAATCAGTCTCTTTGCTAAATTCGTCAGTTGGTCGAGAACAACAAGCCAACTATGTGATATTTTTTAGTTATTCTATTACAATCAAATCATTATAAATTATGTGGACATATTTAGTGTGTTTGTTATTCCTGGCTCACAATGTGGCCCCTTCTACAACTACGGTAAGTTATTCCAAGTTTTAACTCTTTTATATTATTTCTCTATTTCAATCAACCTGCCTTCTTCTTCTTGCTTTAGTGAGTTATGAAGTTGAAGGTCACATTTAAAATTGTGATAGTTGCTCTACGCATATCCCTCTACTATACACAAAATTGACAACGTTATAGCACACATTCATTGATGAGCAATTATCTAGTCCATATACAATTCTGAATTGATAATAAAATCCATTCATTCCTTAAATTCATTAGTAATTAAACCAATTATGAGTTAAATGATTAGCTAGCACTTTACTTAGTTTAATAGATACTTTACGTTTTATTTAGCTATTTTAACTTGTTACTATTTTACTGTAAACACCAAGTGCCTCTGCTTTTTTAGTTCTGCCCTGCTCGCAGGTCTACGGGCAAGTCGCATTAGTAGGTACCTACTACCTACTTAAAACTTAATTTTCGCAAAGTTAATTTTAATTTTTGAAACATCTACACTTTCACAAATATCTTAAAACGTAACTGAAAAAATGCGGCATCCCGGCAGGAGGAAATCGATAGTAATTAGCTTAGCGTATGCTATTTTATCTTATAATTTAATTCACGGATTTTTGTAATGTATTTCCGTTAAAACGCTAAGTACCTATTACAAATATATTACATTACGACCATAATGGGATTGGGAATCGGACTGACGTAATTTAGTTTATGGTGACACTACTGTTGTAGATTAAGATATGATTAACTGAGTATGGGTGAGGATCATTTTCGGAGTAATCAGTTTTACTTTTAATCACTTCAGCCAATGACAGTGATAGTGATATGGTATAATAGTTGGTTGTATCTGTCTTTGGCATTGCATTGCATTTGATTAATTAATTATTGATTTAGACAATGTGTACTACGGGCCGAGGAGAAATTATTGTATGAGTAGAGGAGATTGAATGGATACAGAGGCCAGAGGTTGCTGTGCTTGTACATTATGACTGCTCTGTGCTCTTGTCAATTTAAAGTAAACAAACTTAAAGGCTATGCCGCCCTATATACAACTATGCAGAATAGTAAGACAATTTTAAAGGACATCTTTCAAATGGAAATCCTCTGACTAACAATTATCATGTCATGCCTGTTTAACTGTTTAATCAACATATTAGGCCATTTATTATATATATATATAATCCTCATTTTCCTCATCCCACTTAACTCGTCCATCTCATTCTCATTCATTTAATTTGAAAAAAAATCTGTAGCGGATGCATTTATTTGCAATATTGCAATTTCTGAACAAGCTATAGCTACTCTACTGACCTGGACACAAATTACACTGTTAGCACCAATTAAAAATGTAGCATTTTGTAGGATCGAAGCTAACGGCAAGGATTTATTAGATGTGAGCTAAAACTGAAAATGTTAGTCATTTAGTTAACGATTTTCTCATACCAGTTTTATCTAAATTCCAAGAAGGTCGTATCATAAATGACTGACTAGGCTGCCGGCTGTGACTGAATGAGAGTCTTACGGATTATTACCATTTCAATTTTATTTAATAGAGTTGAAATTAGCTAAGCTAAGCATTAAATGACGTGGAAGGGTCTGTAGATCTCCTTTGATTTAAAAATTATGAATGACAGAAAGATATAAAAATACAGGCGACATCCTGCACATGCACTGCATTGAGATAAAATGAAAATTAGGGAAAATCCACAATCCAGTTCCAGTCTGTAAATGTAAAAGCTGTTTGCTGAGTCAGCAGAGCTGTCTTCTAGGACAGTAGCACAGAGCTCTGCTATTTAAAGGTCGATAAATGCTGTTCACCCATATCCAGGCAAAAGTTGGCGTATTATTGTGGGGATACATCCATTTTCGACATTTATTAATAGTGTAATAGATGTTACGACATGACATTTTGGATTGGTGTAAACGCCGACGGCAGATTGATGAGTCAGCCACCAGTCAGCCTCATCAACAGCCATTAATACATGCATGAATCTTGTACATCTTAATAATTAGTGATTATATAGCAGGAGCGTAGCTTTTCGGTATGAATTCAATTGCAGATCCCCTTGTGCCACTGTTAATTGAGCTTTATGCTCTTCCTGACTGACATTAGTAGAAAAATGAAAACTCATTCATTGCATTCCCATCCCAAGTCGAGTCAAGGCTAGTAAATAATATGGAAGTAGCTCTCGTACAATTTGTATATCTGTCCAGTGCTACTATAGTGCTGTAGTGTAATTGCTACTCAAGAGTTTCTTGTAAATGTAGCATGGGATTAATTGGGGAGCCAGGCACTTCCATGGAAGAATAAAATTCTTCTTGTTCACGTAAACCCGTACACACGCACCACGAAAGCCACAAAGCATTGTCTTTTTTATGTCGGATGTGTGGACATCCCTGATCATAAAAGCTAATTTTTTATATGACGTCATTTTTTTGCTACGTAGGAAGGCCTTGTTTATCTCAAATTATTCATCTTATTCAATGTGAATGCAAATATGCGTCGTTCGGCAAAGCTTCACTAAGCCCAATCTTTTCTGCATCTTTAAATCTTCATACTTGTTATTATTGTGCGATAAAGATCGCTCTTTTCTTGCGTCAAACATTTATCTGTAAACGGACATTGTGAAAGGATTTAAACATTTACATTTTTCCATCCATTTAAATTCATTAACTTTATGTTGACCCTTTTCAAAGTTAAAACTCTCTTTCAAAATTCAAAACTCATCTACAGATTTTCTCCTGGTTGAATAAATAAAGCGAAATAGTTTTATGAACTGAAATACGCATACGATGCACTTCAGTGACTTTCAAATGGCTAGAGTATTCAATTGTCCTGGGGCAAAAGTCTGCAATAAGCTAATAAGCATTTTATTTACTGTTGAAAATACCAAGAATTTTGTTTGGAAATAAATAATAAATCAGAGTTTGAAAAAAGTTCGAGAAAATGTTGTACAGTAGCATTTTCAAAATATCCATGGATATTTTGATGTGTATGACCTGAGCGTAGCTTCTTTATTCTCGACGACTAGAATTATTCGTAGAAGAAATTTTCATCCATTTCCTTATTTCCTTGTAATTGAAAGACAATGGGAACTTCAATTTGTTTATGGTATTATTACTATTATTGTAGTGTAATAAAATAATTTTATTATACCTATTCCAATTCCAGTAAATTAATTCAGTATACAATTGATCACTACAAAGTGTAGGCTTTTGAAGACATCATCATAATATTGTCTTTTTACAAAACATTATGTTGTATCCAGCATTCCAGCATGGACTACAATGCAAATGGATGAAAGCATGCTAATTAGAAAAGGAATTAGGCGCTAGGAAGATTGTCTTTCATATGAATCACATGTGGATAGAGTGTGGGTAGGTGGATGTGACTGTATGCAATAATAATAGTAGGAGATTGGAAGTGTAGAAATATGGAAAGTCATCAAGAGCTATATAGATAGTTGTTGACTGACGCCTAGTCTTGCAAACAAAAAGTCAAAGGACCATGAGTCACGTTTATTATTATTTGTTTGCTATCGTCCTATTCGCATGTGAATGACAAAATGAGAATTTATGATGATTCAATCTTCTATCTCTCTCTCTCTCTCTCTCTCCAATATTTTCGCAACTCACAAGCAAGCCCTACAGAGACGAGGAATTTAGTAAATAAAAGATAATAGTTTTTTCGAACGGATGTGCACAGATGTATTATTCATATTATTGGAAGGAAAACAGATTAAAGATTTAGGTGATTTGCCAACAACTGGAATATGGAAATGTGCTCGCAGATTAATTATGGCATTTTGAATGAAGTTTATATGTAAATGTTTGGATTGCAGCCGCCGAGCTCTAAAGGACAATGTGTGATGTACGACAAATGTGGTCCGTCTCCAGATGAAGAATCTCATATCTTGAACTGCGTGGACTACGGACCACCGAGGACTTTGGACGAAGACTCCCTGCACACTCTGCAGCTGTACTGCCCGGAACTGATCCAGCAGTACGGTAAAGACCTCTGTTGCAGCAGCGAGCAAGTTGTTGACCTTGTCAGCAATCTTGCCTTGCCTCAGACCCTCATCGGACGCTGCCCCACCTGCTTCTACAATTTCAGACAGAGTTTTTGCGAGCTTACCTGCAGTCCACGTCAATTTGAGTTCCTCAATGTCTCCCAAGTCGTCGAAAATGAAGACCGTGAGTTTATTAGGCTACTAATTATGATATTCCTTAAAAAATCCATGAAAAATATAGACTGATGATGACAAGAATGTAATATAAAAAATTAATTATGAGAAACATAATTAGATTAATAGTCAGATTAATTACATGGCGATTATTCAACTAAAAATATGAATAGGATTATTAGGGATTTGGCGTTGAATCTCTTTTTCTATGTTTTATGAAGTCTAAAAAGGCTTTTTGATTTATATTGAGCTAATTTTCCAGTAGACAGTTTTTTGTTTTCCAGAAATGTTTATTTAGGGCCAAGAGCTTTTTTTCTGTTGACGAATCAAGCGAATATAAAAATCGAATAGAGTTAAAGTCTTTAATTAGAATTTAAATTTGAAATGAGGGTATTTATGTTTGATTTGCAGATCAGCCGATGGTGTACAAGCTGGATGTGTTTATATCTGAGAACCACGTGAGGGAAACATTCGACTCGTGTAAAAATGTGATAATGAGCTCGACGAACGGTCCAGCTATGGACTTTTTGTGTGGACCTTGGGGGGCGTATCGGTGTACGGCGGAGAAATGGTATGATTACATGGGCTCGACATCCAACGGCTTCTCGCCCTTCGATATGATCTACAAATACATGAGCAATGACTCTGAACACGCATACCTCAATAAATACGACGCCGAGGGAAATATCGTGGAGATTGACGGTGTTGAGGCTGTTCCTATTGATCCAGAAACTTTCCACTGCTCCCAAGCACCTCCGGTACGTGACAAAACACTTCTTGACTTTTATTCTAATCTCTGTACAAGTACAGCCATTTCAGGAACTCTGAATTCCGCCTTTTCATACTCTTTTCTATGACTCATTGCAAATTGCAATTTAAAGAACATAGCTGGAGGGAATAGAAGCTTTGCGTAGAAAATATTTGCAGAATTTATAGAAAGTGGATTGATATATAACTATAAATTCTATATGTAAATGTTGTAAATGTCAAAGTAATCAACATTTCTCACTGAAAAACAGGATTATTCTATTGTCAGACTAATTTATTTCAAAGATGTAGTTAATTTTAACGGAAATTATATTAAGGCTTGTTAGCTTTATTAATTCTGAATGTACGCAAAGTCTCTATTAACGCTAAAAATGATTTCTTCTTTTATTCATGTCTCATGTCCTTCATTGTCACTCAAGCTAAATAGTTTTGTGACGTCACTGTAGTGTCTTTAACGAAGTAGAATGAATGGAAAGAGATTTAGCTACCTGCTCACTGACTTATTTGTTTCAGGGTCAAACGAAATCTTGCAGTTGTGTGGATTGCATTGAGAGTTGTCCAGCAGCTCCGGATCTGCCTCCTCTTCCAACTCCTTGGAAGATTTTCGATTTTGATGGATGGTACGTGGTGATGGGCGTGGCTTTCATCCTGGGCAGTCTCCTCATTATGTTTTTGACATTCATGAACAGCAACGACCTGAGCAAACGACGGGCCTCCAACGGCGGTATTTAATCAATAGCTTTCATTAGAGACAATTTAAGAGGAGGACACGTTCGTTCTTTCATAATCATTTGATGTGTAATGTGAAAAATGTGGAAAAATTGAGCATGTGAGACATAAGGGATATTTATAGTATATGAAGGAATGTACCCGGAAGCACGTGAGGTGTTGGTAGGTCGACGCCTGGCGGATAACAATGGTGGTAGCAACCTCCTCCTCCGAAACACCCAAGAAGATTCGTTTGACTCGTCACCTTACTCATACACTTGTAAATAATTATTTGTTGAAGGGTTTTGCTTGGCATGTTTTTCGGTTTCGGCTACCTCCCCGCTCTCTCTCTCTCCCTTTCTTATCTCTTAATTCAAATCATGTTGGTTATTGTTCTGTGGACCTATACATTGTCCCTGGCATTCCCGAAAACGCTTTCCTCTTTGGCTAACTACCGCTTTTCATTCTAACAATCCCAAGATTTTAACATGATGTGTGATTTGTAAAGGCGTTTTGCCCGAAGAAAGTCAAGGGAGTTGCATTCAGCGAATAGGTGGAGCTTTTGAGGATTCCATTCGAAGCGTTTTTACCGTCATTGGAACTTGTAAGTCCAATTCTGCTTAATCACTCACTTTCCTACAGGTTTTTTGTAAAAATGTCCTCAACTGATGACAATCTGCACATTTTATCCTGAATCAAAATTCAATAAAATGTCAATAATTCATAAAAACAACTTTTAACAAAAACTGTAGGACAATTGAGCAAATAAGTGAAAAAAATGTTTTCGTAGGGTATAAAAACGGAAATTATTATGAGTTTATTTGATTTCAGATTGTGCCCAACACCCGTACATGGTCCTTTTGCCGGGAGTTTTGATCACTGCTCTTTTGAGTACCGGAATCTACCATTTAAAAATCACGACAAACCCCGTGGAATTGTGGGCGAGTGAGAGCAGTCGTAGCAGAATCGAGAAAGACTACTTCGATAAGAACTTCGAGCCATTCTACAGAACGGAGCAAATTATCATCACGGCCAAGAACCTTAAGAATGTCTACCACAACACGAGCGAGGGAGAAGAGTCCTTCGGCCCCATCTTCAACAAAGAATTCCTCTACAAATTGAACGAGCTCCAGACACACATCATCGAAAATGTGCAGTCAGAGAACGGCGTGAAATTGAGCGACATTTGCTTCAAGCCCCTCTCACCCCAAAACAACAACTGCACCGTGTTCTCCGTTCTTGGCTATTGGCAGAACGACATTCGCAACATGGAGAAAGTGGCTGGGAACGACAACTACTTGGACCATTTCAAATTCTGTGCCCGAAACCCCGCAGCCCCAAAAGATTCCACTCAGCTCCATTTGAGTTGTTTGGGTGAGTATGGAGGGCCCATTGACCCGTCTGTCGTTTTGGGAGGATTCATTAACCCTGGAGAAGAGAATCTCGTGGAGAAGAACTACAAAGACGCCAACACAGCCATCATCACCTTCGTCGTCAACAATCACTACAACAAAGATGAGTTGAACGAAGCTCTAGAGTGGGAAAAGGCCTACGTGGAGTTCATGAAGAACTACGTGGACAACAAACCGGAATTCATGGAAATTGCCTTCAACTCTGAACGTTCCATTGAAGACGAACTTGAGCGAGAGAGCCAGGGAGAAGTTTCCACAATTGTCATCTCTTATCTCATCATGTTCTTCTACATCGCTATCAGCCTGGGACAGTCCAACTCTTTCTCAACTCTACTCGTGAGTCTCTTTTTGATATTTCTGAACGAGAAAATCTTTTTTTTCCCAAAGGGATTCTTTTTTAACCATTATTTATTTTTTACAGATTGACAGTAAGATCACTTTGGGTATGGCCGGAGTATTAATCGTTCTGGGCTCCGTAGCAGCTTCTGTAGGATTCTTTGGCTACATGGGACTTCCAGCAACACTGATCATCATTGAAGTCATCCCATTTTTAGTATTAGCCGTCGGAGTCGACAGTAAGCAAATTGTTTACATATTTATAAGCCTTGAGCACATCTTCAATGTTTCTTTTACCAGCAAGCAGAATATGATTTGATTGAGTTAGTAGGATTGTTAATTGACAGAGGATTTTGACAATTTTCAGATATCTTCATTTTGGTGCAGACGTACCAACGAACAGTTCGGGATGTGAAAGAAAGTCACGCCGAGCACATTGGACGGGTACGTAAATAAAGCAATTTTCTCATTTGATCGATAATGCTGGCGATTTGAGGTAGTCAGGACAGACAGACATTAAGTCATCGAGCAATTTCTAATTTGCTATGTGGTGGATTTCCGTAGGTGGTCGGAGAAGTCGCTCCCTCCATGCTCCTCAGCTCCGTTTCCGAGTCGACTTGTTTCTTTCTGGGAGGATTGAGTGACATGCCAGCTGTGCGGGCTTTTGCTTTCTACGCCGGAATGGCTCTCCTTATCGGATTTTTCATGCAAATCACAGTTTTTGTCAGTTTGTTGAGTCTGGACACGATCCGTCAGAGTCAAGAGCGTTTCGACATCCTCTGCTGGTTAGTCTCCTCTTGAATTGAGCAATAACATTGGCGGACACACGCTAACAACTGACATATGTGTATATCTATGCATTTTGAATGAATCAGAAATCAATTTCTAAGTTATTCCTACAGCATTAAAGGAAAGAAACGCGAGAAGGCGACGGAGCCCGTTCAAGGACTTTTGTACAAGGCCTTCAAGAGTATTTATGCGCCAGTAATTCTTAAATTTCCCGTCCGAGTTGCCGTTCTCATCGTATTTTATGGTTGGTTCTGCTCCAGTGTCGCCGTCCTACCTAAAATCGATGTCGGTCTTGATCAGCAGCTTAGTATGTCCTAATTATGAGATTAAAAACTTATAAAATAATTTAAAATGATTTCCGACTTGTATTACTTAATCACATTTTGCTAACTTTTGTATAGGTATGCCCGAAGATTCCTATGTACTCACTTATTTCAAGTACGTCAAAAATTAATTACATTTAAATAGTTATCTGAACTCTAATTAAAATTATTATCTCTAATTATAAAAATATTCGCCAATAATTAATACGATTATTTATGAACAGGGCCATGTTCTCATACCTGTCGGTCGGACCTCCGGTTTACTTCGTTGTAAAGGACACGGGCTACGACTACGAACATTACGAGAGCCAAGACCGAATTCGCGCTGGTGACAATCCCGACTCTTTAGTTTCTCAAATCTTTTCTGCATCGAAAGTGTCTAACAGGACGTTCATTGCTAAACCTACTTCTTCTTGGGTGGATGACTTCATCGACTGGGCAGGAAACGACAACTGCTGTCGCTACAACAAAACTGACCATTCCTTCTGCCCCAACTCAGTCACCAACCCAAGGTGAGATCTTCAGTTCAGTTCCTTAAAAAATACAATTAAAATATTCCAAAAAAGTGTCATTTCTGGGATTAATGGCATTTTCTTACTAAAAAGAAGTTTTCAAATAATTTGTGTTATTGTTTTGACAGACTGTGCGGTCAGTGTCACATTGAACTGAATGAGACGCGATTGACTCCGAATGATTTCGAATATTATATGTCATTTTTCCTGCGGGACAACCCTAACGAGGACTGTCCGAAAGGAGGTCACGCTGCCTACGGCCAAGGTGTCCGCTACACGACCAACAAGAACGTGAGCGTGCCGGGAGCTACTTATTTCATGACTTATCACTCGATCCTAAAAACGAGTCAGGACTACACGAACGCATTGCGACAGGCCCGCGTCATTGCTGATAACATCACTCGAACTCTCAATATCGGTAATTCCTAAAGTTAATTGTATTTCCATCATTCATGACAGCATGTATCTATAAATATAAACTTATGTCTATATTTATGTTTTATTTCTAACAAATTAATGATTTGTGATGTAGGAAATGACGGTCCCATTCAACACGAGGTGTATCCTTACTCTATCTTCTACGTATTCTACGAGCAGTACTTGACAATGTGGGGAGATACTCTGCAATCTCTGGGAATTTCAATGGCGGCTATCGGTGTTGTTACCTTCTTGTTGACGGGGTTGGATTTCCATGCTGCTCTCATCATTCTCCTGACAATAACAATGATTGTCACCAATTTGGGAGGACTCATGTACCACTGGAACATTTCCCTCAACGCAGTCTCTCTTGTCAACCTCGTCATGGTAGGCACACTTTGAACAATAAATAATTAATCATTGATTAATCTAGAATGAATTGGGCACAAAATGATGACAGTTGACTTACAAATGGGATTGGTTGTTTGTTTTTAGGCCGTGGGAATTGCCGTTGAGTTCTGTACTCACATTGTGCACGCCTTCTTGGTATCTCATGAGAAGAGCTGCTTGGAGCGGAGTCGGGACTCCTTAGTGAATATGGGTAGCTCCGTTTTGAGTGGCATCACTTTGACGAAATTCGGTGGCATCATCGTCCTCGGATTCGCCAAGTCTCAAATTTTCCGCGTATTTTATTTTCGGATGTACTTAGGCATTGTACTCATTGGAGCGGCGCATGGACTTATTTTCCTCCCCGTCCTCCTGTCCTTCGTTGGACCCAAGTCGAAAGTGAAACACTGATATCTATAGATAGAAACACGTACGCTTCTTAGATAGCTAAATTATTTTTTATTCACATTCCTGTAGTGAATGTAGGCACCTACTCATTAAAGGATAGCAAGCATGCTACTATATTATTATTATTATTTTAGTTTTTGTTGTAACTTATTCTTTGAATGTGCTCATTTCAGTCTAAATAAATTAAATTATCATGTCCTTATATACTCACACTCATTCTTTTTCGCAATTATTTCTGTTCGCTAAAAACCTAACACATCCTCCTGCTACTATTCAATTATCTAGATGGAATGTAGTAGTTTTATATTACTAACATATTATACGCGTGCACTTTATGATATCATGTCAGAATATTTTGTGTTCCTGTAGTTCACTAGATGATAACCAATTTATTAATAATTGACATAATTAACCAAGCCAGCTGTGAATGAGACTTCCATTCAGATTCAATGAATGAATGAAAACGCTTTCATATATAAAAACAACTATAGTTGTATTATAGTTATAGTATGAGAAAAATGGGATCTATTTATTATGCAGTTGAGTTACATACGAGGGTACTTAATGTGCAATTGGAAAAATAATTGTTAGTGCATATTTACGATCCATCCGGACTGTAACGGCCAATATGAATATGAATAAAATTCAATTTCAACACGTCTTTGACAATACAAGTCGCGTACTAGTCTGCGTCTACAGCTGCACATTATTTTACACACATTACCGGAAATAAACACAAAAAGGTTCTTGAAGGGCTAACGATAAGTTGTATGGTATGGTCTTGTACAAAATGTATAAAATAAATATTTTACTTTTAATCATATTCTAAGAATGCATCAGAACCACGAAGTA
>JAAAYG020005692.1:13165-26022 GCA_009936455.2 Tomocerus minor
TTATTAGCATTGTGTGTACCTACTAATATTTCTCTACTGAAAATTAGACCTGAAACGTTTTACACATTATTCGGATTATTTTTTACTGTATGTCCATTCCATAATCTGTGCACATGTGATTATAGTTGGTTTAAGTTGTGCATTCAGTAGGAATTTTTATTCTCTTTCGATAAAATGAAATGTTTTGTATTAATGTGAATAGATAATCCTGTGCGAATCAAAAAACAATTCTCTCTGAAGGAAGCAGAATAATGGATAAGATAAGGATATTGTTATCTATCGTAATGTTTATAAAAACTGAGCCGCAGATAGCTTAATGCATTAAAGAATGAGGCATGAATTACTTAGCATGTTCTGTTGTCCGATATCCGTGGGAAACATTAATATCTTATTGTCAAAAGGCTGAGGAGCGAAACCAAGGAATGGGGTGTTGTTGTCTGCTAGATAAATGACATGTATATTATGGAAGAATGTTGGTTGGGTGCCTTACAGTCCAGACTGAAAAAATGAAAAGGACGGATATGAATATTTGGTGTATGATCATATCGGTAGCTGTGAGAGCTAAGTGAATAAGGGAGCTGCGGATACAAAGCCAAAAATGAAACATTAATGCACCAGACGAAAGTATCCCCTGGATTGTTACTATACTACAATTTACGAGTCCATATTAGAGTGCTAGAATTTTAGAAGGCTAGACTGGAATATATTATACAAACAGCAACACTATCCATACGCATACATTTAAAGGTGTAGGTACAATGTACTGCCTCCGGTTGAAACTCTCCTCTTCTTCTCAGATAGTTATGAATGAAATTTCTCCGACGAACTTGACCATATCCTTTTGGACAAACAAACTATTAGGGTTGGATGTTACGTAAAAAGTATGTACGCACAATTCTATTCATAACACAATGTGTATAGTCCATACGTGAGTACAAAATTGTATAGATACAGTAAATATGCGAACATTTATTTAAAATTCTCGTATTTTCCTTACAGATGTGATATGTATAAAATGGGTATATCATATTGCAATTGAAAGTTTAGTGCAAAGGGTTTTTACAGGTAAAAAGCTATGTTAAAACTATAATAGAGTGTGTTACGCTAGAGAAAAAATAATTATATGATAGTCACGGCGATCCTTTGGGAAGCAAATGATGTAAAGCAAGTCTGTATGGTATCATTATCTTTGCTTGCTCATATTCTATGCTAAGTAAGTATAGTTTCTTTTAAAGTGGCTGAAATAGGTGAGCAATGATAGAAAAGTGCAACTGAGAGGAGAATAGATATGTTCATAGATTTGGGAATGTAATGGTGGACCCATTACATTTAAGATAGAGAACATAAAGTAATAACCTGACAATGAGCAAGTAGTATGAATGACTCGGCTCCGGCAGGTATTTCAAGGTTGGGTGCTGTCGGTTACATCAGGTGCCCTACCAAGCTAATTATCCCTCAGAATAGAAATGAACTGATGTTTCGAATGTGTTTCTGTCGCTCGGCAATGCTCTTTCGTCTGCCTGCCTTCCTTCTTCTCCTTCCACTCTTCCACTAGTACATACTTAAATATGAAATGAACGTTGCCTTTATGTCTTCTCTTGACTCTATCTCATCTCATCTTAGCTGTCGCTGTTCTTCATTTCGGATGTTATATTATTACTGGTTTCTAGCTTTACTTTCTGACTCCCGACTATAAGTTACCGAGTTCCTATTACAACTACAACACATAAATACGCTGGGCAAATAGAACTACTTTGTTTGTAATATTCTCGGGATTGCTCTGAGCTTTTACAATGATATATCATCACACAGAGCTATAATGTTGTTTTTCTGTAATGAGGAACTTAAAATTAGATACTGTGAACTAATACTCGTAACACAAGCCAGAATCTTTCGCTTAATGCTTACTAGTTATAGACATTACGTTCCATGGGGCCTGTTTGACTTTCAAATTCAGAAAATTAAAATTCCACAAATATTTGTTTACGACTGAAGAAATAGGATTATTCTTATTTATCACGGAGTGCCCAAACAAAGTGGTAAATCAGTTGTTCTTATCTGGCCACCATGAAATTCTTCCCCAGGAATTCAAACGTAAATTTCACCTACAATTCAGTGACACTCTATTAGCATTCAGTAAACTGTTTTCAGAATTCATTCGTTTACAAATAGCATACTCTAAACTCTAAACTATCCATAAACATTTTCAAACTTAGATTTTATTATGAAAACTCATCTACATATGTTATTCAATATTGTTTAAAACATTTGTGCCATAATTAAGTCCAAGGAAAAATAATCTATCAATTTTTGAGGGCGAATCATAGAAAAATTATAAATGTTCTATTCATATGAAACTGTATCATAGTTTAGAATGAGGAGCTCGTTGTAGCACTTAAGGGTCATTATAATGCATGGAGCAAGAGTCATAAAAGAAGCTAAATAGCTAACACATGTGTAGCTCACGGAAAGTTTTTGCAGCGTTGAGTTGTCAAGCTAAAGTCATCAAAAGTGGTGGCCATGAGGTTATCCCTTAGAGACAGAAATCATCATCTTGGTTGACTATTGCTTTTGCCGATCTTTTAAATGGGAGTCTAAAACGAAAGGAACGGATGGAACACTTTGTGAAAAAATAGCAGCTATCATCATCCATATGATCTTTCTTTGGGAGTTAAATGTGAAATAAAAGGAAAGGAGTGAGCTACTTGTGCCATACAATGTCTTGCTGGAAGATGCAATGTAAAACATTTTACATAGTGCGTGTAACGACCTTAAAGTACATCCCTATCCTTTAAAGTACTTCAGTGCGGATATCAGATGTTTTCCGACTCCATACAAATGCTCCGTTTATTGTAAAGTTTCAAGGGAGAGCTGAAAGTCAAAATTTACACGAGCAAAGGCACAACCAATAAAATAAAAGAATGACATTCAGAATAGAATGCTAAGAGAATATAAAATCCTACAGTGTTTCTTCAAGGATCCTAAGTAATAACTCCAGAAAACTACCTACCCATCTCTATTTATGGGGAATTAACGGATGTGAAAAAAAAGTGAATCTTTGCCTTTGCTAAAATAAATCCATCTGTTCTGCTCTGGTTTAAGAAAATATTTTAGTGTACCACTAAAACTAAAAGAACATTTAATATTCTGCAAAACAACCTAATTTTCCACAGATTTGCCCCATCATAAACTTAACAGTCCTGGAACATAAAAATATCGAAGAGCAACCTACTTAAAGCAGGAATACTTAGAATTACTTAGGTAGTAAATACATTCTGCCAGTCACATTGTGAAATTCATGACCAAAAAGGAGAATGGATGTACGAATGATCAGATTCGGTCGTCTATCATTGCAAAGCTTATGGCCTTGGAAGAGTCCCAAGTGGAGGAGGAGAAATAGAGTCTGGCCAAATCCAAGCCAGGTCAGCTAAGAGAATTGTTTAGATTTGCAGAAAAGAATGGATAAATAAAAGGGCATTTTAGTCAAAGTCAGTCAACTGGTATTTACAATGCACTAGATTTCACTATTGGACGAACATAAATAAGTAGAGACAATAGAGCAGTTGGCAAATGAAGCTTAGCGATATTGGTTTTGAGCATGTGTAGTGTGTAATATTCTAATGTGGTTGTTTGGAAGGGACTCGAGGATGGAGGAAAGAGTGAAGAAAACGAATTCTAAGAATGTCCAAGTCCAACTGCCAAAAGAAGTAAAAGAAAACTGGATGTTGGACTGTCTTGAAAACAATCGACAAGAGAAGACAAATAGTGGAGAGTAGAGAAGAATGGGCGCCACTGACCCGAAGTTAACCGCACCCATTCCTCGGCTATCATAAAATCACTTACATTAGTAAATCTTGCTCAATATATCATCTTCCTGTAAAATTGTGAAGAGTATAATAGATTACTTGCAAGTAGGTAGGTAGGCATTCACTAAATTACAGTCGTTCTAGGAATTTCTTCTAAATTCAGTCCTCGTCTCCTTCTCAGCAAAAGAATTCAGTTATTTTTTTAATTGTATTTATTATAGCAAACAATAACAATGCAGAAGAATATTATGGTTAGCTAAGGAGTTACGTGGGAGGATGGAATGCGGAGACAAATCCTCCAATAAGACAATGCTTAGCCTTTCTTACATGATTTCAGAGAGAGAGACAGAGAGAATCTAGTTGAAAAGCAATAACTCTTTTGTGAATAATTTCTGGATTGGTCACTTTTAAGATATGCATCTTTCTTTTCTGCCAATATGTTTTATGTGCTAATAGGTACCTAGCAGTTTTCTTAGTGAAAAGATCTAGCAACTAACTATTGGTCTGTGTAGGCGCTTTGAAAATAAGGATTTGTCTGTTCCTTTGCGGAATCCTAGATCATTCGCCAGATTCGCATGAGAACATCAAACGAATGAAAAACTCACTGGAATGGATTATAAAAGTACTAATTTTTATTGAGTTAGATTGAAAGTCCGAGGAAATGGCTTTGTTATTATTGCAAATGGAATGGGCAGAAAGAGTAACCATTAACCAATAATTGTTTTAAAAGAGAATAGGAGTAGGTAGGAAAGAGGAGGCTAATACGTATATAATAGCTAGTTAAGAGACCAAGTTGATAATGCCATTTTTTCCTCCTTTTTATATTTCATTAAGTGAATCTGCGTTAGACTTGGCTCATTAAACAATCTGCTGCATCTACTTTCTTTGAAGGAGCACTCGCCGACAACGGGTCAATTAAATTCTTACTCGGTGAGTATATGTACAGACATTACTGTATTCTTTCCATGTATGCATGTGTGTGCTCCCTCAGCTCTTTCACAGCTCCGAAGACGGCAAAACAGGAGCTAAGAAATCCTAAATCATTAACTTTAATTCCCTATCTCTTTTCTGCAAAAACATTCAGGAAACTACGGAAAGATAAAAGCTTTAAGATGTTTCCCTTCCCCCTCCGGCCATCAACCAACAGCCAGTGTATATACTTACTAGATAATGAAACAAATACATATTAACTAGGAAATTACTTTTCGTTTACCGAAACAGAGCAAAAGACTTTTCATATCGATCCACTTACTTGAAAAATGCATATGGTGCAGATTTTGGCTTTTGATAATTTTCTTTTGTAGGTATTCCATTACTTTACATAGTTGAATAAGAGTCTACTAGCTAATGGATCCACTGCATGCTAAGAAGAATCCTCTTCCTATATAGTAAATAGTAGCTACTCTTCTTTGAAAAGTCTACTTACTGTGCATGCACACGGACGGACGGTCAACATTGTTACAGTTTGTTTATGAGCCCATTGAAAAACAGATAAGGTAAAACATGACAAGACAACCTCCCAAGGAACTTCTTCGTAAGGAGAGACTGTAAATACTGATAATGAGTTGTAAAAGATGCAGGATGTTGTTTTTCAATCTTTCATCTCACTCGAGTTCAGCTAAATACAGTTTTTCGCATTCTATTGTGTTCTGGCATTTAATATTTGAGTAATCTCAATATCAGAATCTCGTTCTATACTTCTCTTAAGCATGCAAATACATTATAGAGACATTATTATTGCATTTATTAGCTATATACTCTGTAGGATACTTGTATCTATTAAATACGTTGGTAATTACCATTATAGTCTCTGTCTGTACTTATGGGATTGCATGTGGAATTGTTTGGGAAGGGGAAATGGAGTCATAAAAACATCTTGCACTCCTAGTGAGTAGTATAACTCAGATAATTGAAAGAAGAAAGAGGTGGTCAGTGCAACAGTGATTATGTGTCGGTATTAATATTATATTAGTCCATTAGGAGTCTACTAAAGCCAGTCTAAGTAAATACTAACGGATGTCATGTGAATAAAAGCCATTTTAAATGTGAACCTGGTGTCTAGTATCCATATAGTAAATCCTTGTCCTCTCTCTCTCAGCTCTCAACGTGAATAACTTGATTACTCACCTAACAAGTACAAGTAACTACATAGGAATATATAGTTGCATGAGGAGATGAGACACAGTGCATAATAGTTGCTAGTTCAAAGGGACTTTACTTATTCACGTAATATATTCCCAGTTGTAAGAAGCATTATTTATTTAGTGTGTATAGGTATATTAGCAGATGGAATAGATTGCGAACAACGTATGTACGGCTATTCTGCAACTCTTTGGTAGTCATGTCGTAATCGTAATAGGCAAACGTGGATTTTTATTCGCCGAGCACTAAAGTAAAAAGTAAACTACACGTACTAATGTAACTTGACGAATAAAATAAAGGAAGAGTTAAGTTGTCTTCAGTAGGATGTAGTAGTTTAGTATTTTTTTAAACTTTAACTAGCTAGATTATTGTTAGGTAGGAATATAAATGCTTCATCCTATAGCTCGGTGTCTGAGAGGAGTCAGATAAGGTGTGCTCGCTCATCTTTATACTTATAGTATATAGTTATAAGCAAGCCAGCTAGAGCTCGGCAGAAAAGACTAGATCATCTTTGTCGTCGTCCTCATGTACATGTTAACGACAGAGAAGAAGATGATCGAGTAATAAAAAGCAGAAACTAGAAGAATTTCCTCCCTTAAGCCATTCATGAAGGCAAGATCTGTTGTAGTGACTCAAAAGTAAAGTTAACGCTAAAGCCAAGACATCGTGCATGCATAGTTGATAGTCATTGTCATTCATTAGTTCCCACACATTTCCCTCTTGCTCCTCTTCTCTATCCCCTGCTTTCTAATCTTCTTCCCGAGTATTGTGATCTGAGAGAGAGTCCTGTGCCGAGAAGAGTCTCATCTCAGCTCACTTTACGTATGTATACGTATCCCTACACTCGGGCAATTCTAATCTGAGCATTCTACGACATAACCTAAGCTTTTCTTCACTCTTACTCATCCTGGAATCTGTGAGTGTGTCTGACCGTCGAGGCGTTTCATTTATTTCTCCTCTGCTAACCACGATTACGATTCTACATAAATGTCTCTATAATACTCAAAGAAAGGAGTAACACAGGAGAAGGAAGCACAATGAGCACTCTTATATCCTCTTCCCTTTTAAACATCTAAATAATCATCTATACACTATATCTGTCTCTCTCTCTCTCTAGTACTTCTGGCTGCCTCCGTCCATCCACTGCATTCCCTCCTCTCCAAAACCAACTTTTTATTTTAACTACACTTCTGTTCTCTGCCAAAAACTTTCCTCGTTATCAAACTTAAATTCTTCTCATTGAAAACTCACTGTGAGACTCACTTTGGCCAACCAAGCTCACTCCTGCACTCAGTTCTGGACTTTCAGAAATATTCCATTACTTTGCAAAACTGATTCAGCTGCAGCCTTTCTATATACTCATATATATAACTTTATCTCTAGGTATATGCACAATATTATGAGAGAACTTAGTTCAGTGTGACTATTATACTTGGATTGCATCGAATGTTTTTTCAAGATAGCAGCTTAGAGTTTCTCCCTGATCACTTATCCGACATAATGTCCGGATAAATTCCTGGGAAAGACAAAAGTCTTAAAGTCAAAACTCAAAATCCTTATTTTCTATGAGGATCCTGCTTTAAATTCCAAATATCTTTCTCGATTACGGATGAATAATCCTTCTGGAACAATAAAATTGTCATTCAGTTATTAACAATCTTATGCCATTCAAAAGTAGCAACTGTCGATTACAGTCAATCTTTTTAGTTAGGTATCTAAAGCTTTGATGATCCAATGATCTATATAATCTGTTAATTAAACAATTATTTAAATTAAACAAATTTTTTTGTGGTGCCTACCTACGTGTAATTATTGTAATAAGGCTGCGTTTTAATTTTTTGAAAATGCATGGACATAATAAGAAATGCATGTAGGTAGGTAAGTATGTAAGTTTCGTCTTTAGACTGTTTTTCTAGTAAACTTTGTGAAGTTAAGGATGCAGTGGTAGAAAGTTTTCAATGAGTAGTGCTAAGCCCGTGAGGCAATAAAGTTGAGCCAGTTGGTCCATGGAAAGAATACTATACAAGATAGTAGGCCATAATAGATAATAATAGATGTTTAAAGTTTATTTTGAGGTTGGAATCTGGAAAGAGACTAATTTTAGATGTGGTCTGCTATTTAAAGAGATGAATAGTAATGGTGGATTAAGGAATGCTGATACGTAGTATAAATATGGATTAAGGGACGCTGCTGTCCATACTAATAACAAGTGTCTAATGTGCTGCAGTTTGTTTTTCTAGACTTATACTTGCCATCCCAGTGGTCCCATATATATATTTTTTAACTCTTTCTGCATGAAAAGAGAGGAAAAAGAGTGACTGACAATGAGAGTGAGTGAGAAGGGCTATGAATGGTAACTGAGTCTGGAAGAAGACAGAGAGAGAGAAAGAGACAGATATGGAGGAGAGGAATGCTTTGCATTATTATTAGGAATGAATGACTGCGCTTGTATTTTTCTAGCTATTATTATTCTATTATGTTCCTTTTTCGACATTATTATCCCACACGTATTATAAAATTGATGGTTGGTTCAGTCTTCAGTCCAGTGCACATTGCATCTCATCTTCAGCCAGTCAGTCGCTCAGGTTGGACTTTACTATTTATTTAATAGTGGAGTGGACTGAAGGAAGGAGCATTTCCAGTCCAGTCATTTGTCCTTCCACATGTCTCAAAGTCATGAAAAATGTAGCTTTTTATGTTTCTGCATGATGGCAGTTGCACGTCTCCCATGTACAGCTGTGGGTCTCGTTGACGAGAGCAACTGCTATCCTAGAACGTGCAGCGTGGCTACCTAAATACGTGAAAGTCCTCTCCAGACCCATCCAACAGCAATATATTATAGATGATTATAGAATAGACTGAAGTTTCTAACAATAAGTACAGGAGGTTTGTCGGAAAATAACTACAAGACAAAGTACTCTTCATTATTTCAGCGGTTCGAGTTAGTTAATCATAATTTCATTAAAAAGTAATCCATCCGTCTGTAATTTCCTGTTGTTGCAACTCCTTTTGCAATTAGTTCACAAAAACTTTATCTCTCCACCATCATTTTCATATAAACTTTCTCAGTCAATTTTAAACACAATTATCTCTTAACTAACATTCAGATTTTATCTTAATCCTCTATTTCTCAACTTCCTTACTTACTCATCTTCTTTTTATAAATTCATTAGTTTACTTACTTTTGTGGGGAATTCCTTTGCATAACACCTTTTGCACAGGAATTTGTGGTAAGGCACATATTCTTAATTCAGCGAAAGGAAACAATTTCATGTCATTGTTAAACTATAAAAGGAGACAGGAGAGTGGAAAATAAAAAGTTTATCTTTCTAATGCCTCTGTTAACATTGTCGATTGTACTATTATTATTACACAACATACAGATAGATAGTTAGACGAGAATTCATTTCAGTAGCCAAACTATTGTTAGTCACTTTTACTTAAAGGTATTCATGTTCTTAAATGTACAAGTCTCAAATAAATGCTGTGTGTACATAGTGAGTGAGCTGAACTAGAGACAAGTGACTAAATCCCTACCTAACGACTTCAATTCAACCGTCTAATACTATAATGCTATGGGAAAGCCAACTACAGGAAAATTATGCTGAATAAGAAAGCAAGCTCAGTTTGTAGACAGCCCAGAGCATTATATTATTATAATATATCCGATAAGTGTCACTATAGAACAATATTCTTAAGAATTAATACTTTTTACTACAGATAAAAAATATTTTGGATGATCTTTTTTCCTTTGTGACAAAGCAGTTATAAAATCAATGAAACCTAAACATTTCACTGCCCATTATAAAGACAAAGACATGATACTGGGAAAATAAAACGCTGCAAGAATATGGCTTATTCTGATATTGATATTGTACTCTTATAGTAAGTTTAAGACTCCCTATCACTGTTTCTTCAAATTCTATGGTTTAAGATTATAGTTTTAGAGCTAGATCAAATAAGAAAACGTTCTCATCTTGTTATAAAACTGGACACATAATAATATTTCATCCGTTGACATAATGGCTAATCACATCTTTAACTCCGTAATGGATTTTTGGAAGGGGATGCGAGAGTAAACATTGTTGGTGTATGGACTGTGCAATGTGAGCTTCTTTTATTTCAATGCTAAAGCGTCGGATCCAGGATGACAAAGGAATATAAAGGAAAGAGCAAGTGCATGAAATGCTATGGCAAGGTTAAAGCAGTCAGTGAATTAGGAAAGTGCAAGGAAGATGAGAACGGTAGCCGAAGCCCAGTGGCTTAAAAGAAGAAACGTGATTCTGGACAAGAATTGTGTATAAAAAAATTAACGCCGAGTCCTGACTTAGAACATATCTCATTGTTAAGACATGGCTAGTGTATTAGCAGATTTAAGAGAGAAAGGAAAGGATAAAGCCAGAATAACAAAAGCACTTTTATTATAGATAGAGAGAGTGCATAATCTTAGACGCATTGTATGTGTACGCACTTTGAGTGGGTTGGTTTCTTGCGTTGAGCTTCCTAGTGGAAGAATGTCAGCGTAATAGTAGAAATGTCCATTTATCACACTTTTGAAAAGCATCGAAATAATCTTATTTCAGAGATGATGGGAGTTTTATGAGGATGAGGAGTTTGTTCGGTAGGGCCGGACTTGCCGATTCCAACAATATTAGGATTTGTACGCTCATTTCTTTTTTTCCAACTTCTCTTGTGTGCCATCACAGTGCAATGTTATCTTGGGAGGATTTTGTAGTAAGAGTTGATAATTCGTAGAGTTGCGTCTTTACAGGCTGCCACAGGAAATCATCCTCGGTCGTCCGTCCTCCTGCACCTGTCTGAGTTATTGTGCTAGAGAAGGTTTCCAGAGTCAGAAAATGTAGAGGAAGCCGAAAGTAGAATTATATATCCTTGTTAGAACTATGGCACATTGCACACCGTGTGTCCTGCCAACTGGGAAAACTTAACTTCTGTTTAGTAATGCTGGTTTTCTAGATAATCCGTCTTAGAAAAGGAGTGAAAAGCAGTAAAGTAACTGAAAATCCGCTAAGGCAGCCAGAGGAGAGTAACTATCTCGTAAAGAAAATCGTCATTCGCCGCAGCGTCCAGGAGAAGAAGAGAGTTGGGTCAAGTCAGCTGCCCAGGCAGCATTTTCAGCTTCCACATTTAGCATTGCTTTGGGATTTTTCGCCTCTCTCTGTGCCAAAGTTTAAGTAGTTTCTATTACATCTAGTTACATGTGAAAACTCTGGCTTAAACTTCTAACTGTGACTCTGGTGAATAAGAAAAGGATTTTAACTATACACACACTGCCCTAAGTTCCTTCTGCTTAATTTGATTTCAGTTGAATGGCAAGCGTTGCAGGACCTCTATCTAGGTAATTACATTTCAGGAAGATGCATATTATTCTACACTATAGTCTACATAGGCATATAATTGTAAAAGTTCATTTCATCTGGACGGATTAGTACTTTCATTCCTACGCCTTGGTTAAGCTGACTGTTTACTGCTTTCCCGAGACACAATACAATGTAGTCAATGCAATACAATAATGCATATGTGCAGGCAAAGCTGTGTGTGACACACCTCCTTAACTAAATGCTATAGATTTGTAGGAAAAAGGAACATCACTCTCTAAGCTCTTATAATAAGTAGTAGCAAAATACATACATATAGGCTTTTACACTAACAACATCTGCTCAAGTCGTAGCCAATCCGATTCCAAGTCTAAGTTAACCGAATTTCTGAACGAGAACAGACCTGTTCAACTCTCACAATCGGTGCACAACTCTATTTTCTGGGGAAACACAGGCAGAGGAAATTTTCGGGAATATTCAGCCTCTGATATCTGAATTAGATTCCTAGCCAGGGAGGCCCATGCCATGGCTGGGTGCAAAATGCTCTGCAGGATTTTCATAAATACATAGAGAATAGAAAATAGAAGGAGCATGCCAAATCTAACTAATTCACAGGAATAGGAAACGTGCGAACAATAGGATGCAACGCCAGTTTAAGCCCTTCAACGTTCGAAGGTGCCCTAGAAAAACAATAGCGGATCAAATCATACTCTTCTACAGGAAAATATAGGTTGTACAAAGTCGACATAACTCCTAATATATTCTAAACATTCAAGTACACTTAGGTACGGTGAAAAAGGCTTTAGAGGATCACGGAAACAAGAGGCTACAACGATATTTGAGACGGAAATAAAGCTGTCGCCCTTAAATGCATTAAATAAAATAAATAGATGTGCCATATTTTCTGCTCTGGTGCAATGCATTGCACATCTACTACTCCCTGAACACCCTATGCATGTGCTTATTGAAGAAATATTTCATTTTTCAATTTTGTTTCCCTGCTCTAGAGCACTAGAAAAGGAGTCGAGCGTGTCACTGATGTCAGAGGATAGGAAAACTTCTATTGAAAGATGGCCTCAGTCAAAAGAAGGCAAACTGCATCCAATACTCATACTTAGATACTAATACACACTCACTCACTGAGGTGACGGAATCTCCAACGAGGTCACACAAGAAAAAGGATTTCATTAAATTGCTCCAATTCCAAACCTTTGGCAGCTTACTAATATTTCTACAAGTTTAGGCAGAATAAACTGGAATGATACCTAGATGCTTTGCTTACTTCTGTATGCAACTATCCTTCTTCTTACTCATATCACCACTGGATTGGATTATTTGTGTGAATGCCGAAACAGAAAGTCCTTGACTGGCCTTAGGCACATTATATCATTCATAGTCATGGACTTGTCCTACCTACTATCTATGCATAGTAAATAATATCCAAGGCATAAAGTTTCTATTGCATGCAATAGAAATAAATGTCAAATGTTTATGTTGAATTTCAAATGGACCACATAAATATTATTATTTACTTTACTGTGTGGGCACATGTATGAACTATAACTATAATAAC
>JAAAYG020005703.1:0-27564 GCA_009936455.2 Tomocerus minor
TCCGGGATCCGAATAAGATGCACATGTTTATATTATCTTAAATCATTTTACCTTGTGATCCTAAAAAAAGTATATATACGTGTAAGTGACAGCTAGAGAAACCAAGAATTCTTACATCAAATAGTGCAGACAGTGCAGTGTATCTGGTGATAGAATGATGAGAAATTGTTTTTGTCGGAGCACTTGGTTGCATAAACTGAGACTTTTTGCTACAAAGACTGAACTGGTACTGAATGTAGAAAATGGAAATCATTAAGAATAATGGAAAACCCAGACTGTCCTTTACGTAACGCTTGTATGGGTAAGCAAATTAGTCGTTGTTTTTGAACGGACGTCGATCAAGATGCCAGGCAAATAACTCCAATTTATCGGTGGCATTTTAACACATGCAGACTGATTATATAAGAGATGGGAATCCTCGCCCGTGGGGAATTAATGCTTGCGTGAAATTGTATTGTATCGAAATTACTCTGTTCGTCGTTTCTTCTTACTTTTAAGTGAGTTACTACAACTGATCGCTGATTCTGCTTGTTTGATCTTACGACCCTCCCACCACTTCCAACGTAACCCTAGAAAAATGGAGATCTTTTGAAAAATAAGTGATGAATTTGCAAAATTTTCGGTCCTTTGCGGGAAGTGTGCTAGTTTCCACTCATTTTAGTTTTTTGTATACCTTTTTTGTTCTTAACGAATTAGAATGAAATAAGAGTGGTTTAAAAGTTGAGGGGCGTTGAAATCCCTTGAAACCCTCAGGAGCCGTCCTGTTAATAATAAAATATTATTCTATTTGTGTTGTCTTATCCAACATTTTTAAATCTCATACATAACCATTGCCTTTTGAAAAGCAACCTACAAACTTTAGAGCAAACTTAATAAGTTTCATGCACTGACAGACAATTTAGGAATTTTTAAAATTCCGTACCAAATGGGCGATATAAATATGACGGAAAAATTGATGCTCGTGGATCCTACAATGTTAACGGCAGATTTTCTTACTTTAGCGTAATAAAATATCAGAGTGTTTTTCATTACGGAAATAATTTTTCCTTACATTGACTTTTTTCTTCATTTACATACAACCAACCACGGTAGAAAAGTAGTTCGGTGCATTCACTTGACTCTCAGTAAGTCCTGGCCGCCAGTAAGTTACGTATTTGGTGATTCATATGAATTCATGTGCTTATGTAGTCCAATTTACCCATTTGCTAAATTCCTGACAACTTTCTGTGATACATACAATCAAAAAAATTGATTGATAGATCTATATAGCTTCTGCCGTTTGAGACTCAGCCATTCAGACTACGACGCTTCAAGAACACAGTGAGTGCATATAAGTGACTGATCAGCAGTATATTAACTGTTCATATCTATAATGAAGGGATGATAATCGATATTTACCAATTATCACAGAATGTTGTTGTTTAGGAATTGCTGATATGATTTAAACAAATAAATACAGTCAGTTAGGAAAATCACAGTTTACAGTTCATAGTTTTTGACTAGAAAACCAAATGTTAAATAGAACATACAAATAAACTAACATTTCAACAATGCATTTACAATAATTATGTAGGTATAGGCAAGAGCATTTTAGTATCGCTTTAATTTTCAGTGAAATTATTTTAGCAGAATCAAGTAAACTACAATTACAATTAGTTTCCTAGAAAAGATGACTTACTACGACATAGTAACACTGAGGGCACATAATGTAGTTTCGAATGAACGACACCTTTGAATATTAGATTAAACTATATAACTTATTTTCGGAAGGACAGTGTATCCGACAGTAAAGTTTTGTATGGGTTGAAAGGTGTTCAGATTTATTATGTGATGTAGAGCAGGTTGTTGAAAGTTCTAAGAGAATATCGGCTTTCCAATCCAGCTCCAACAGGAAATTATTTATGAGAAATCAATTTAATTAATCGTCAGAAACTGGAAGCCATGTCGCTTAACTTTGTTTTTGGTTGAGCTCAAAGGCGTCCCAATTTCATTGCAAGACGTGTAGCTGCAGAAATGGAGAAATTAGTAGTGTGTTGAGCAATCTGCTCTCAGTGTACATACCACACCCAATAAATATGAGATAAAGGATACTTTGATGCAGAAACGTATCACAAAATATATCTTAAGGGAAATCCATAGTAATTTAGCCAATTGGATAGGGAATATCACATTACCCTTTAATGGAGGATTTTCCGAGTGAACCTGCTGAACAATTTGTACTCCTGCCCAATATCGCCAGCAATTGCTCAGAAGCACGAAATAGGACTGAAACCGTGGCTTATTTGGTGGCTTATCATTGAACTCAACTTCCTAGTCGCTACTACGGTGAAAATAATATCCAAGAAAAAAAACAGTTTTTTGGATCCCTGAGAGAAAGAGCAAATTGCCTTCGCGTCGCCTCGAGTGTCATTTTATAGAGTTCCTTCAAAGGAAATTGATGCTCTCGTCGGAAGTGGATAGTGAGAAAAGCAAAGCAAGACAAGACAAATAAAATATATTTTGTGAAGACGCCATTTGACGATATTATGTACACAGGACAAAATTACAGTACAGTATAGTGCAAATAAGGGAAACTGATGACCGATCAAGCGTTCACTTTCCAGCTCCTCTGCTTTTCACGTCGTGATGTCTGCTACCAACACTTTGTTATGCTCTAGAGCGACGAGGGAGAAATTGAACTAAAGTGACTATGTGTAGAATGTGTACTTTGACGCAATTAGTGAAAGCAATCCTGACAAATCTATACTCTTTCTCTCTTCACAGTCACTTAGTCGCTTCTCCAATTTCCTCCATTTTACTACAAAGGATTACAAAACTTAATAGCATAAGTAGCATATGTAGCTATTCTATGAGCTTAGGATTCTAAGTAAAATTAAATTCTGTTGGAGCAAGAAAGGTCATGAGACCTTAGCGAGTGAGGTTAGTACTAAGCGAATGCCTCACTCTATGTTTTATGATTGGTAATTACTGACGAAGCGGAAATTGTATATTAATTATATTGTTCTATAGTAATTTAGTTGTTAGTCGAATTGTTAACGTGGCAAACACTTGTTTAAATGTGTCGGGAAAAAAAGCGTAATTAATATGCTAGTTTCCAGTTTTAGAAACAATTAAAATTCCTATTAAAAAGATTACTAGCATACTACATTGCTGAATTTTAAACTAAGAATATAGTAGACCAATTTCTAAAGCCTTGATCACCACAGTTATCAAGAATCATCATATGATTTAATACTATAATGCAATTGAGGTCAACTGTATACCATTGTATTCGGAGCAGAACCTTCACTAGAAGCCAAAAGATCCAACTCAAACAAAGACGCCTGACCCAAGGTGCTAATCAAATCTAGTGCAACAAAACTTTTCGTTAGAAGTAGGTATTCGGAAATAGTTCTTCTAATGACTACGCCATTTAAAATGTCCATCATGACACAGAACTTTCTGATGAAGTGCAACCTCTAATTACAGAAAGACTTCAGCTGCTAAAGTTTGAGAATATTACCTTTTTTATTACGTATATCCTTACAAAAGGGATATGGGGATCACTATGTGACGAACAACTAGATCGGCGTATGGAAAATCTCTTTGTGGATAATTTTTTTCAAATATCTATTTCAAACAAAATCATTCACAAAGACAAATTGACAGACATCACAGCCCCGTACTTTATATAAGGATGAAAAATGATGCTAATAATCCTGATTTTAATTCCCTGATTTAACTTAATTATATATGACAATGACTATAAATTTCTATAAAGATTTTAATATTTCTGTTTTTCCGACACCCGTTTAAATATGCAAGGATACCTACTCATACTCTGGCTTATGGTGCTTATATATTTATTCTAATGACTTGAGAAAAATTTCGGTAGTTGTCCTGCATGGAGTATAAAATTCAATTTCTTTGTATTTACTTTGTACTTCCCATGCACACTTGAATTCCGTACACGTATAGTCGACCACAAAAAGGAATTTCAGTTCACTGAAGCTTTAGTCAAAATAGCATCGTTCATGGCATTGCGTAGATATAGGAGCTATGGGTACACTAAGTATAAGGATTGTGACCATTTTCTTTCACTTTTTCTTTAGCATTTTTGTGCATGCCTTTCCCCAAGTGCCATTATGAATGTTTCATGAAATTTTCGCTGTCTTTTGTTAGCTCTGGTTATCAACAAGACTGATGCATTTATTCTGCAGACATCTAGTTTTAGACAAAGATGTACCTTATCATTAAAATTCCGGCTACACATATACATTGGTGCCTTTCTATACCTTCCAAATTCCCATAATTTTATTTCCAATTCACCAAAACCTTTTAGGTTGTCCTTTTATGTTGTACAAATACATGTTTATCTCATTCAAACTGTAACAACGTTGACGCTCGAATATTTAACATGATTACTATTTAAACAGTCTTTGAATAATTAGACAATTTTACTTTTACAAAGCTTACAGGGTTTGCTTTAAACTTCGTTGTGTTTTTAAAAAATTAACACTGAATTATTATTTGCTGAAAAAATAATGGCCATCTACCATTTTTAAATATGAAAATAATATTTGTATAAGCACAGAATCTGGATGAAAATAATTTTTTTAATTAATCCTATCAATTAAATAATTATTAATATGTAATTTATAATATGATCTATATTATAATACCTTAAAACAAATTCTTGTCAAAAAAGCAAAGCTGAGAAAAAAAGAAGGAAAGTTGAAATATTTTGTCAAAAAAAATTATTTTTAAGTCAAATCTTAACTTGTAAATATAAATCCAAATATTTTTTGGGATGCGCCTATACTTTTGCACCACCCATTTCTTAGTATTTTGGTAATTATAACTGCTTTGCTTTAGCTATAATTTGCTATTCGACACAGCCGATTTTTATTCAAAAAATTGCCTTAGTAGGCTCCGTAACATATTTGTAAATTTCATCAAAATCAAATTGTGTTTACTTATGATATTGTCAAAAATCTATTTTTACATATTATTATGCAACCGGTCTGTTAAACTAATAGGACCTAACCTTGATTAGCACCTATGTATTTGGAATCAAGATGTTATCATCTTTGTAGTATTTCAAAATTTCAGCAACCTGAATTTAATGCTAAGAAGCCTTCCTTGTTAGCATAAAAACAGTGAATTATTATAACAGAGCCGATATTAACGAAAACAGATTTTAATTAAAAAATATTTAATGAAAATATTTAGTTAAAAAATTCTAATATTACATGTCAGTTTAATTTGCTTTTTTTCATTTTTAATACTACCTACAGGGTTAGTCAACTATAGAGAGACACGTGTATAACATATGCCCTTTCGCAGACTGCAACACTAGCATTAAATTGGCACATTTGGGTACTGCTATTCATGCAAATGAGACAGCGCCTCCGTGGCGGGCGCTCTAGCCTCAGTCACCCCAGTGATGGGAGTTTTCGGCGGGACAAGCTAATGAGTTCTAAAATTGCCAATTTAATACCAATGTCTATGAAAGTTTCTATGGCATGCACGCGCTTTTTTAGTTGACTAACCCTATATATTTCAAAGAATTCAATGTTACGAATTATTTAGGGAAAGTTTAAATATTATGTGGGCGTTTTTAATTTATTTCTTTGGACTGTTAAATTCGTTGTCCATCCAATGGTTTCAGGCTATTTTTTCCATACTTAGCTAATAATGTTAATAAAGGCAAAAAGTCTAGATGAAAAGACTTTCCTAAATTGGCAGATTTATTTTACTGTATGCATGATAGAATACATACGAATATCGTTGTAGAGCGCTTAATTTCTGAGATTCCTTGCCCAGCTCCATTACTACTTACTCGAGTCCAGTCCTCTCTGATGTATTGTAATGCGTGCAGATACCCACTTAGAACTGAAATTAATGTGCCCAATCCACTTAGGTAGAAATACACCACTTTAACCGCTTCTCATTTTAATAAGTGGCTACTACAGTACACAAACATATTTGTGCACTTGAGTATATTTCATAATAAGCAGGAAATAAATGTATCTACATGGGATACTTTTAAGCACCTACACATCCTCAATATTATCCCTATACTTCTGAGCACCGTGTTGATATTTGGCGCATGTCAGTTCAGTAAACAAAGCAGTTTAGTGGAAGATGAGATCAAAATTGACAAATTAGCTGAGTGTATTATCACAACAATGAAACGATTCACAATTATTCAGCGGCGTAAAATTCTGGCGGTCTTTAAGCTTAAATATGCTGGGGTAGTTCGGTAGCTATTGGTCTCAAAGCCCGGTCATATTTTTCCAGGTAGGTTAGTTCGGAATTAGGTAATTTTTAAAAACGAATGCATGTCTAATGAATAGGCATTTGTTTAATTTGTTAATGAGCTCAATTAGTGAACGTAGATACATATACCTACTTATATCATCCTCTATGCACAATCCGCAAAGCATTGTGTGTGGAATGAAGAAGGGAGACTGCATGCATGTAGTTCGTAAATGCGCATTTTATGTACGTAATACCTCTGTCATTAGAGTATCTTGACTAATTATTACCATTATTTCCTATCTATAGACCCTTTACCTTTATTAGCATGCAAAAGAGCCCCGAGTATGTGTGTAGCGAGTTTTAATTCTCTACACACTGCACACAAAGCCAAGAGAAACATAATATCTCTCCACAGTTGTTTCCAGTATACAATTAGTAAATAGTTGAAAATGGCCTGAGAAATTAATTTAAGTACGCCGACAGGAAATTAGAAAGCAGAAATCATGAATCATATCTGAAATTCTAGCAAAGATGCCAAAGTAAATGAAAAGTCAGGCGGAGTGCAGGGATTGAGTAAATACCGCCTTAACGACGACGACGAGTGTGGTAAAGAGCAAAACACCGCAGCCTCCCAGCCAGTAAGATTATCAGGAATCTGACAGAACGGAAAGAAACGGAATACAAAACCTACACTTGTAATTCCCTAACTCTTCTGACTCTCAGAAAATCATCAAGCCACAGTTCTCTAATCAAAACTATTTGAACTAGATGTGGCAGACTAGTAAATTTGATTTCAATGTGAGAGTTGAAATATTCTGATCATAAACTTTAAAGGAACAAACAAAATACGAACAAGTCATGTTGTGGCCAAAGTGGACAAGTGTTAACTAATAAAATGTCGCTATGGAGCATTTACCTAGCTATTTGAAATGAAGCGTTGGCGAGAGAAAACTATTATTTTGGAACCACAATTTGGGGCAGATTGTTGGTGACTGTGCACTTAATCCTTGTTGGTGTAATTTAATCGGCTTGCTTAATTTTAGTCATGCTTTCCTTTTCCGCATATCATTGTGCAAGTGCCAAAATAAATAATACCTAAGCTTACTGGTCATGGTCATGTCGGCGAATTAATTACGTGTCTTCTGCACACTTAGCATTTTCCATTGTTTGACTACTGCAACTGTATCGTGCCAAGCTAGGACTTATTTTGATAGAAGAATTTCTACGATGATGCACGACGCTAATATAATATTACATAATATCTACCATTTATAAGTGTAGCGTTGTAAGAATAGTTACGTCTACTTTTCAAAAGGGATACTGGGGCCTGTGATGTAACTGCTAATCGTGCAATGTTTATACAATTGAAATATTCTCTCAGGAAAAGGATTTCTTGTCTATCTAGTTCCCTAAATATAGAATAACGTAATTAGCACTCTGGGAAGAATAATTAAGCTATAAATAGACATAATGCTGCCGAATTCAATGCAGCGTCCATGAATAACTTGTTTTCTTCCACGATTTATTCTGTTGATGCTCGTTTTGGAAATTGAGGGAAATATCCCGCTACGCGGTTGAGTGATGCATCATATACCCATAATGTTGACATCCATAAAAAGCCAAGTGACATTTTTGGCATTTCTCATTCATTTCTTGAAAAATTTATGCAATCCTGAAGACTTCTCCATTATTTTGAATTAGGTTGAGTGCTTTTTGTTGCAATGGCTAAAGTACCTATTCTATTTATATGATTATGAGTGGATATGCAACATTAATCTGCAGTTAAGTATTTGTATCTGTAATATAGTCTATGAAATTGTCTTGTCCTAAACTCAATTGTAGGCATTTGTCAATAAAAGTTTTGGAGGAAAAATAAATGGCTATTTTATACTAGGTATGTATTTCCGTCTGAAGACTGCAGATAAAGTTTTGAGAGGATAAGTTTGCTCCTATTTAGGGCAAGCTTTGTGATTAGTTTGTCAAGATTGTTGATTACGTTGCTTACGTGACAAAATAATATTCGGATGTTGTTAAGCCCTGTCAAGGAAAATAAGTACATATACTAAGTATTTGTTCCTAAATAACACGACGTACTCTTGGCAGATGGGGATTATATAGACATCTTCCAAAGAACTGAATAGGCATAATTAACAATGTCTTTTAAATAGCTCTATTCTCTGTCCTTATTATGTGGCAGATGAATTGAAGCAGCTCAGAAACCCAAAACCTACAATAATAAATAAAATGCCATCGGTTGATACTGTTTGGTATTATAACTAGCTTTTGTCATGTCGCTTCAACTATTTGGCTTCTTATATTAATTTCATAATTAAATAACAATGAAAGAAATTATGGCTATTCATATAAATCAGAGTTCAATATTGTTTTTCAGCTCCTGTTGCCCGTCTTTTAAAATATTTGAACACACCATTATTAACGGCGGGAGCCCTTTCAACAGATTTTACAGACCCAAAGACGACGAATGAAAGCGAGTTTTTCCTCACAACGAGAACGGGATTTGCCTTCAAAGAGATGGTAGAGTTTCTTCTCATGTTTTTTCAAAGGTAATTATATATCTTATTAAAAACTAATTCCAACGTTCTACTTTATAGCTGTTTTTTATTGACGTCTAACGTTGAGACATGAAATGTAATCCCTAAATTCTTGGATAAATGCTCTGCCTTACATCAACTTTCCCAGAAAAGAAAAAGGTAGGCTAAAGTGATGCATAAAATAAAGATTCCTAAAACTTTCTACACGAAATACAATAAAGTCCAATTTTCAATTAAGTGGCTATATTAAAAGCAATTTCCAATCCTAGCATTTATTAATTGCATATTGAATTATCTTGTCAGCTTTTTAGGAAATAGCAATCTATAACGTAAGTTCAGTCCTAGTACCTCATTTAAGTTTGCACTATGTTTCTATGCTACTTACTTCGAAGTTATGGCAGGTTAAGATTAAGACGTCTACATGACAACAAGAGCTTATTTTGTAATATCCTTGTCTTAAAATTAATGTGCTGCTGCACCAAGCTATTGCTGCATGAGTTTTAACTAAACGTGCAGTTTTCGTATAGAGAGATTGTATATTTACACAGATACACTGCGTTGCCTGAATTATGACAGGAATTGTCACTTTCCGTACTTTATCACCGTAGGAAATAGCTAAAAACGATAAACTCTAGCAGCATTGTCATAAATTATCTAGAGCTACAATAAGTGCAATAGAAATATATTAGAAAGCTTAGTCAGAAGGAAATTGAAATTTTTATTGGCTTCCATGTGGCTTTACTACCAACTTGGTTTACTCTAGGCAAACTGTGGAGAAGTCCAGAGCACATACTCACAACAATACTACCAACCTATATCTGCTACCCCCGTTTTAGTCATACAGTCACAGAAAACCTTGTACAACTAGTTTCTGTTATAAACAAAATCAAAATTAAAAAAATATTGTTAAGTGTATTTATTTCCGAATGTGTTGATCTAAAAGTTTTTGAAATTTTGAAAAACCTAACTGGCACTTATACTATAAAAATAATGAACTTTTTTACCAAGAATTTAAAAAAAATTAATTCAATTTTTTATCAAAAATAATTTTTAGTTGAGAAACTTAGCTAATTTCAATATGATGCTATTTTTTGTTCCTCAATTTAAGTGTTACCTAGATCGACTATACTGCATACTGTAGTTAAAGTATCAACATACGATGAAAGTTTCTTTCCATCCTGAAAATTCCTTCTTAATTAAGACTCTAAGAGAACTGTATCTAACGACGACTATGAAAAAAGGTTTGCATGCAAAATAAATAAAATAGCTGCTAATAATAAAATTTTTCGTTTTCAAAATTTCCATTTGATTCCAGAATTATTTAGCTAAAACCAATAGTGCATAAATCGTTGAGCACACCATGCAAGAGCTTTTTAGGTTTTGGAAGAGAAAGTGCGTGGGTGCGTAGTCATGAGGATAGGAATAGCTGGCAATGATCTTGTAACACCGTCTACTATTATTTGACTATCTCTGTCGTCAGCAAGAGTTTAGGTTTATATTAGCTGGACTTTAAATTTTCTGGTTACATAAAGCGAATGCAATAATAGTAGCTACTAAATAGTGCATACCTATTTATATTAGGCCGTAAAGTTGGGAAACTATATTTTAGTACATAGAATGGAACATAGGAATATGAAATTAGGTTTACGCCAAGCAGTCTTTGCACTAATACTGTAGCGGTGTATGGTATGATGGGCTATAAGAGTAGCCCTAAATAGCAAATCAAGTCGACATATAATTTATTGGAATAATAAAATGTATTTTATATGGTGGTCTTTAATCTGTAGTAGATGCGTTGCTCCTATAAAATTGAAGACTAGCTAGTTGTATAATCTAAGAAGAAAAGTAGAAACATGGATGGAGTAGCAGCATAGCAGTTATTTGACAGCCTGTTGATTATTATACTGTGAACTGGGTTTGCAGCTGTGAGAATGCTGTATCTGTCTAAGCGTAGACAAATAAATAGCTGTTTGGCCTTGCATTACTTTTTCGGAGAATTTAATTTGTAGGATTGAGTATAGTATAGCTGATAGTTAGTCTAGTTAGTCCTGCAATAATAATACTGCACTTGTAGTGGAGCATTAGCACACCACCGCACCGTATGATTTCTCTTGTATTCAACGGTAACGATTTCATCACTCTTTTCTACTGTGCTAAACGCCGAGACGCTTTCCAACTTGGTTTTCTACGATTCTAGAATTCCCCTTGCCTTCTTTGTTCCAAAAGATAAATAAAGTCTCATTTTCTACAACGGGACTCATACTGTCATAGCAGATATAAAACAGTTCTTCTCGAATAGAACGATGAGTTGTCGTCAATGCATGTACAGAAGTAGTAGGCGTAGCTCCTGATATGTTAGATAAAATGTATTATATATATGCATGGTCCATTATTTAACTGACTATGGTTTTACTTGCGTTATATATGACGCATTTATCATGAATAAAGGAAAGGAAGCAAGAGTTTCGACTTCATCATAAGTGCAGTCGCTTGTCGTTTTGTTTGGTGTGGGCCGAACTTTGTCAATCGGGAAAAAAGTGATGCTCTACAAATGCGTCTAAGATATCTTCTTCGCCTTTTTCTAAGAATTTTCTACAGAGAAATCCATTACATTTATTAATCTAGGTCCCCCGTGTAACACAATTCTTTCCTTGCAAAAAAAAAGAATAAAAATAACTGTCATTGATTTTCCATCAAATAAATATTAACAGTCTGTGTTAAGGATACCTAAATTACAAATATAGAGCATTTGTCGATAGATAGAATAGAAATGCAATGCAAGTTGCATGTTTCAATAAATAAGTTAATACCCAATCTCCTTGCTAGCTGGTGACATTTATTTGACTTTATGATAATGCGATTTCGTGTTTCATGTAATCCGCTGGATGTAGCTAAGCTTCTTATGGTATTTTCCGATCTAGGTTGAACTGGAGGAAAGTTATGATGATGTATGAAGTAGATGCAATGTCAGAGGTCACGGGACCGCAGACCTGTCGACTCTACATGTCAACTTTAGTGGAGCATTTAAAAAGTGGTTGGGAGTTTGGCAGCTTTGATATTGGTGCTAACAATGTCAATGCAACGCTCCAAGAAAATATGAAGAAAAAACTAGGACCTGGACAATTTGGAGGTAAGAATATTTATTCAGTTTTTTTTTAAATCCTATATGTCATAAAATGAGAACAACCATGTGTAGTGAGTCTACTATAGTCGCTCGCATAACTCATAGTTTTAGTCATTGTAATATCTGTGCTAAGGTACCTGAGCTTGTGTTCTCACTAATACTTTCACTACGACGTCGCATTCGAATGGAAATCACTCAGATGTAAAAGCTGGATGATAAGCATCTTAAAAGAAACCCTAACTTAATAATGTTGTCTAGGAATTTCCCAAAAGTATCTCTCTTTATTTTTTCTCTGTAGCAATGCACTTTCTTTTTTCGCATTGTGGCAACAAAAACTCCCTCTTATCAACCGTTCGAATCATTGCAAATATACTTAGCTTACTACAGCGGAAAATAAATTCCACTCATATATGACTTGTTGCGAGGCCCACTCAACATAAGTACGTACAGTCGCGGTTTCTTTGTGTGCGGAATCTGTGGAAACAAATGAGAAAGTATATAGTTGCCTACGTTCTGTCAGAGCATTTCGCCAATTAAAACGGCGATGTCCGTTCTCTGCGTATGTAATTTTGACGAGATTGCTTGTAACGCAATATAAAAAACATAAATATTAGAGTCGTCAGTGTGTTATTCTTCTATAAATATTAGAGTCTTCAGTGTGTTATTGTTCTATAAATATTTTAATCAACTTTTAATTAGGTACGTACCTAATGAAACCAGAATATTAATTCCTTATTCTGGAATATTTGTTAATGACGTCAAATGCAAATTAGGTTGATGGAATTTTGAACAAGCGTTTCTAAATTATAATACATCTGTACATGAGTTCACCACACTCTAATTAATTCGATTATTAAGTACTTGCCTCGAGAGTTCCTGGAAGATGTATGCTTATGCTGACAGGTACCTACAGAACACTGAAAAATTAGTCTCCGTTTTCAATTCATGAAGTTTATTAAAATTTCGTTCCTGTCTTGGGATAGAATTTACAAATCTTGCTTGTTTTTATGCAAATGTAAGCGTTTTAATATCCTTAAATTGTGAGTAAATGTGAAGACATATATTAATTAGACTTTCCTTCGATGGAAACATAATAACTCAAATATTTTGTTTCTCTTATCTATCCATATACAAAATCCATTTCCACAATTTATAAGAGCCTACATGCAAACGTTCAAGGAGATAATACATTTCTCATTACTCTTTTTTCATGTGCATTCGCTCTAAAATGTGTGTACATCATATTTTATTTGTAAAGGAAAACCTTTGCATGCAGACATATTCATGAAGGTTATTTTTGGATTCATAATTTAAAATCATTAAAATGTTCAGTTTTTTTAAAGGATATGTAAATTGTGAAAAAAACTTGTTCGCAGTCCCCCATGTACATGTTCATATACATGTACATCCATTCCATGTACATCCATTCCATGTACATCCATCCATCCCCATGTACATGTCCATCACAGCAACGGATGAAAATTTGGCGCTCGCTATATTAAATTGTAGTTCCAATCTTTCTTGGATATAAGGTGGTAGCTATCTAACGGTAGGATGTTGGCTATAGATTTCAGTGTCCGCCATGAAACAGCTTTGTCTGTGTGTTGAGTACGTTTGCACTGGCCGTCGGGTTTCTTTACTAACTCATGGGTATCGTTTGCTCTGCTATGTATCATAGTCAAGGATATTTTTATATGAAACGATGGAGAGATCAGATATGATCACCCACTATTGACGTAGTTATAATTCATACCCAGGACACATCTGTAAATATAAGAACATGTAAGTAAGCACCAATGTCGAGTGCCCCGGAAGTTGTTCGTACGTCTTGTCTGGTTCTCTGCCGTGTTCCTTCTTAAAGGTTTAAAATGAAATTGTTGGAATGTTCACTGATGCACAAGAAGAAACGCTCTTAGGTGCATAAATATTTGCCCATGTACTCATCCACAAGTAATATTTGATCTGTTGTTTTCCTTGCTGCCAAAATTTCGTAGAATTAGCCGTCATGTCAAAGGCTTACGGAGAAAATAGTTCTTTATTGTTCCATCGGATAAAATTCTTGCTTTATAGTGATGATTAAACTTTTGCTTTAATATGAAATTGTTTCATATGTTGCAAAAGTTTTTGTTTTGTTTTACTATAAATCCTTTGGTACATACTCTTCTTTACTTCCTCATATTATTTATTCTCTGTTATGATCCTGATGTACGCACAAATAATTAGAAGAAAATTTTCTTATCATTAGACTAATTCAAGTTATTTCATATAGGCAGTTTAACAATATTTTAACAAAACTAATACTTGCGAATATTGATATTAACAATTGTCTAATACAGGTGTCAACCCTTCACAGGTGCGCAAATTGAACGTAAATCTTTAACAAATAGCTGTTTTTGATTTTGTAGCCCTACAACGACAGAATTGTGTTCGATTTATTTCAAGATGAAATTTTATTTTCTACCCACGAGTACTTGTACAAAATAACAAATTATTACAATTCAGTTGCAAGTAATGACATAGACGGACAAGCAGGCGAACGGAACAAAACCACAAATTGTTGTTGCATTTTAACGCTTTAATTGGAAGAAAGTTTTAATTTTGTGGTCAAACTACCCTTAGCGCTTACCATAATATTATGCCTGACAACAGAAATGTCGAAAATACAAATGATCTCTTTTTTCCTCGCGAAGGCTCGACTAACTTTTGTTTTACAAAATAGAGTGAAAAGGAGAGATTGATATGGAAATACAGAGCATTCCATTTTGATCAAGTGAGTGCAGTAATCATGAAAGGATATCCTTATCAAGCATTTCACAGACTGTAGGCGTGTGTAGACAGAATGGGTAGACAAATTGAAGGAGGTCCTCACAAAATTGAAATTAGTTACATTATTGTCAACATAAGCATAAAAATTTATTTTCGTCTAGCAATCAAGCTGGGATGGAAGTACATACATGCAGAAAGTCAGAAACACCGACTTGGAAAATCTGGCTGGAGTTATGGGGTTCTGCTTTGACGTGCGAGACCTATGCCATTCTGTTAGAAGACGTAATAATGTTCCGCACATCGTACGCTCTATTACGAAGGCTGTGACGCATATCGTTTTGCAATTCCTAGTCGCATTAAATTATATAGGTGCGACAGTAAAGTTTTTTGGATCATTTTATTTTTCCACATTACATTATTTACCACCCTTAAATTGTGACACATTTTTACACTCGGCATTCTCATTGAATTACACAGGACTACTACATTAACGAAGTTAATTTTCAATACAAAGACACTCATGAAGATGAGCATTTATGGTTATTGTTTTCAATATTGTTTTTAATGTGCATTGCATTCCTTTTACGCACATCGCCAGTTGATTGCAATACGCCAACATTAGCTCAGATATTTGAAAATTTTTAGCATATTATTAGATCTGAGACAATGAAAATAAAGGTAACCCTATGTGCAATGGATGCATAAAATGTTGATTTGTGTACGTTGAGCTATATGGTTGAACGTAATTTGCAGAAAATGTTGTAATATCGTAAAACATTTAGGATAAAAATGGTTCTAATATTAGGAGACGCATACGAAGGATTTAATATTACTGTTCAACTTAGGATCTTTGAAGTGCACTCAGCCTAAGCGACCAGGAATACAAAATGAGATGCCGGTTCAGACTGCTCTTAAAATGCGAGAAGTTTTATGACCCAAGTGTTGGAGCTTATTGCCAACCTTCGGAGGCGACTTATTGTTAGTAGTTTAGCCATTGAAGACAAATCGAGCAGAACTTTATTCCAAAATGTTAGATCCCTACCAGAACTATATCATATCTTCATATCATTCTAACAAGAAATCTTCCAAAGAAAAAGAAGCTGCTGTTCAAAGGGGGACTTGAGACTATTGTGAAATTAGTTTAAGGCTTAGCCTTGAGACATCTACGCTTTCACTGTTACACTGCGTCTTCTTGATTTGTATTTATCTTGCAACTTATCGGCAGAAACCCAACTTGAAATTCTCATACGATGATCAAAATTTAATCCTTTCCTTAGCCCTTTTGACATCTATTACTTCTCATATTTTCTGTCAAATCAATATCCAGCAAGGTAGATACTGCATATATTTAAAATACTTTCCCTGTAATATGTGAGAACTATCTGTGTTACAGAGTAATGACACAAAATTGAATTGAAGTTGTTGAAGTAAAGTATATACTGAATTGCAGGACTGTACAAATCATGCAATTAGTTTTCGACAACTGATCTGTTTGGCAAGAAACCCATCTTTAGAAATACTCTGCTATTCAAATCCAAATAATAATTGGCATTTAGTATTTCATGCAGTTCCCCTACACAAGCAACATAAACCACCTATTCCATTTTTGTAGCAGAATTTTAAAATCTCCATCCATTGATGTACGGGAATGTGAACATAGAATGTTGTTCATATTCCGTCTGGATTATTTGATATTTCTATAATTAGTAGGAAATAATTATTTTTCAACAGGGCGATATTTAGATTTTGGATAGGGAATTTCAGTATTTTATTTTCAAAGCCATTTGAAAAAGGAAAAATGTTAGCACTGAATTTACTACTCCTCCAGTCATAAAATTGGAATTGGAATGAAGTGCTGCCATTTAACGAATAGTAGTTTCTTTGCTAGAATAACTAAAGTCACTTCCCAATCAGTGTGTATAACCAATATTTTTAAGGAAACGGAATTGTTGTGCTTACATAGTCACTTGGCGAAACAATAAAATCTTCATTACAGTGACAAGATTAGATCGTCCGTTGCAGTGCTTCTGTGCGGATTATCTACTGTGGTAATTGAAAAGGAAAAACAGCATAGAGCTAATCCTGACTTAAAGGTTTTCAAATATCACATTGTCCACAAAATGAACAAATCCTTCGCTTTTATGGGGAGAGTGTCTAATTGCAAGAGAAATCGGGCGTGACACAACTACAGTGAATGTTCTATAATTCGAAACTTCCGAGGACTTGACATCTATAATCTATAGTTAGCATCATTAGAGAAGACAATTTCTAGACGTTGTGCTTTTACCAACGAATTTTATACGCAACTCCTTTTCGATGTTAGCTGGTACAATTATAATTATCATGAAATTTGAGCGTTGAAGATACTGTTATTGTTAAGCCTGTCTGTTTACTTCCTCAGACTTCCAGACAAGATAATGTTTACCTTGGGCATTATGTACGCAGAAGAATGACTTTCTTGCCTTAGTATTGAATTTCTTTCTGTTTCGTTTTCCTAGAGCTTCCAGCGTACATACACGTGAATGCAGTTGGGTCACTGCAGCAGTTCCATGTCTCATCATTATGCATTTCTGTATGCAAACAGTCGATTCGGAAAATTTATTTTGAACGAAATGAGTTCTAGCATTCTATACTTTTCCTTGCTTCTTCATAGGATTATGTCATTTGTATGGTGAGAGGAAAAAACATCATTAGACAAACTGAATGGCCATCCAATTCTACAGGCTCATGTGAACATAAAAGACGCATTAATGAAGTAGGGTCAATAAACTTCCTCGTCTAATTTTTTTTCATTTTCTTTGTGCTTTGTCAATCACCGCGGTACGAGGCATTTTTATTTTTTACATATATTATGTGTATATTGTAACATTTACCCCTAATATAATAGCGGCGTTGGAATCTATCTGCTTATTTAATCTATTATTTGATCCACGTGTATTATTTATTTTATGTTAACAAGAATTTGTGTATTTAAAAGTAATAGCTTCAAATACTTGCGCAGCCTTCCATTACTAAAAACTTCTATGAGAACGTTAACTCTTTAACCTCCCCAAACATTTGTCAAATTTTATTAGACGATAATAAATAGTAGTCGTAGGTAAGTATCTGTCTGACAAAAGTTCAATAAAACTTTTTAATCCCGGATGCGCTGCATATTTACAGGTTAAGTTTAGTTCTTACTTAGCTGAAAAACTATCCGCAGTGCCAAATGACAGTTATATATTTCCAAGAAATTGCAAGGCATTCAATCATTGCTAACGAAATTTCTATAGGATGATGTCATGGGAAAATCTTTACATCTTAAAACTGTTGCGGATTTGGAGCTATTAATTTAAAAGGGAAAAGAAGTAAAATGCTATTGTCTAAGTGTATAAATAGATCCTTGCTCTCCGAAAACTTTATGCACATCGTAGGCAATCTTTTAGTAAGTAGTTGTGAGATTGTGTTACTCTAGATGCGGAAACGCAAAGCCGAACTTAAGTAATTCATTGATTATACATCTTTTGAAGTCTTAGCAGAACTTGGAACTAAGAAATTGCGGACAGACTGACAACGACAATAAGTCGAAAAACTTCTCGGCTCACTTACTTTCCTTTTCTTCCACAACTTCTATTTGTACCTTGATAATATTTCAAGGAAAGCCAAGTTGACTGCACTGTCATGTCGGAATTTGGAGGAAGGATGCCCATTCTTATTTCTACGCATAAAAATATTCTTACTAGAGCGAAACACTCCGAACGGATTGTCCCAAATTCCTACTTACATATATGAGTTCTAAAACAAATCATCCTACAACTATGTTAGGCTCAAACATTTAATATCCTTATACATATGTAGCATTTTTCTGCTGACCTACTCAGAATTTCAGAGGATACACACTAAATAATAATATTAAACCTCGTGGAGACATAAAATATTTAACATCATGCAATGTGAACGACCTACTACGTGAGGAAACATTACGTAAATAATTCCATTCAATTTGACAGACCATCCAAACTTAAGTTAAGAGTGGAGTGTACTTCATCGCTTACTTTTATTTCCATTACTTATCTATTTTAATACTGTTGAAATAGGTAGTCTACTTGTACCCGTACAAGTTCTGTTTTGTTTCATTTATACATATCACCCTAGTAAATAGGTTATTTTTACATGATTATATGATTTCATGATGCTACAAATTTTTGTGCTAGGATAAAACTACTTGGTGTTAAAAGTAAACAGGGTTAAACGGCTTAGTGCTAGATGTTTTTATAAGTTTTTTAATCATAATTTTAATTCATGCTCCCTTATATTAAATTCTTAACTGATTTTTTGACCAAATACCCTTGACTGAATGATTTTATATTTTCAACTGCATAGCAAAATAAATAAATAAAAACTTATGTAACAGCGTCTTATACCAGGCAATTTCCCCTTTTTCTCTTCTAACCCCAAGCAGTTTCACTCGTGTAGAAATACTGTAAGATCATACAAATCGATGTGAACGCCATACAAATTAGCATTTTCTCAAATTTGAAATATTGTAGCCAAAGTAAATCTTTTCTGAAGAGTAAAAGTTATAGGAATAGGTAGAAAAAATAATTGCTTACATAGATCTTCAGAAATGATGATGAACGGTAGAAAATTGTTTGCTCAACGTTAGTTGCTTGCTCTGTTACGGCATTTCCAACTCAATTTTTCAATTACGTTGAAAGCCATACATACATAAACAGGTTTAATTGCGATAAGATAATAATCATATTGCTTGCACTGCAATACAAGCAGCCTTAACTCTTGAATAATTAATGGATACTGGTGTTACTCCAGAAGAATTATTTTAGTAACGTTTTGAAGACATGTTATGCATTTTACTTTGAAAGGCTGTCCAATAGTTGCATCTAAAGATATAAATAGTGACGTTTGAAATTATGAAAGCGTATATCTGTAATGCTCTGTTTACTCTCTTTATGCTATCTGTATGGAGACAATATTGTTGTGCTCCAATTCTGTGTCTCAACATCTTTAATTATGGGTTTTCCCAATCGGCTAGCAGTCTTCTCGGCATTGTCATTACTTTTCAAGCAAACCAGTTAACATAGCTATGGTAGCAACATACCCATGTTATTGTTCAGGCAAAATGGAACGCATACCAATGAGATAACAAAAACAGGCAGAATGTGGAGGAGAATGCATAATAGCGAAGTATATTGACTAATAACTACGACAGGACTCACAGAGCACTGCGTGGAGCACATATACTGATATCGGGCCATCTCACGGAGAGAAAGCATTTTACTTTCACCACCTTCTTTCCTTTCAACCAGTAGACTACTTTGTATGCCACTTGGTTGCAGACTGTGTGACGATATTTTAGTTTCGGGATCTCTGTTTGTAGGACGTTCTTTCTCTTCAAATTCTCGAGGCTCATTGCATCAGAAACCGAGAGGTCTCTGCTGTGGGATTTACAGAAGTGAAAGTTGCTGTCATAAAAACCATTTCCCATTCTGTATTATGTTTCAATGTAGAATCCTTACTGCCAAATAAAAATATCTGCAGTATCTAGTTGGAGTATTGTGATCTAGGATGAATTTTTACATTTGCGTATTTCACTTATCATTTTCCCTTTCTCTTTCACATTCTACAATGCCCCATGTATAGCTATCATCTCGAAGGATTTGAGGTACCTATTCTAAAAATTAGTTTATCAAATATTTTAAAAGACAATCGACGCAGAAGTCTCAGCAAAATACGCACAAGGAATAAATTGGATAATACGAAATAAATTGATGCTATCCTATATTTTTATTCAGTTGTGTTTGCTGTGTACAGATATATTTCTGTTAAGTCGCGTAGCTATAAGTCAAGCATTAGCTTCCAACATGAAAATTTGTAAAAATTTCCGCAGGTCGCTGAGTGAGATGCCAAAATTGTAAGATAATTCCAAGGGGTTAGTCCCACAGGAGTGTGTAATGGTAGGTGATGGTGGAGAATGTTGTGCCATAAAATATGGAGCCCATGATTTAACACAGAGAGAAACAGAAATTTTGTGGCGTCATAAAGTTTTAACGACAGCTTGAAGAAGTGAGACGTCGATCACTTGCCCATTTCGTAGACTTTGTGTTTTTTAAGTAAACAACTAGAAGTATTTATTACTACTTGTGCAGGGGCTTCCGATGTAGAACGCCCATGCTCTGTGTACCTTCAGTTAGACGGAAAACAGAAAGCCTTCCAACGCTCCGTTGTTATGTGCAATTTTCACTTCATTTAGTCGGATTTATAGCAGTCCAGAATTTACGTTTAGGATTTGACTGTGTCGAAAAGTACACTAGTAGCCCACGGAACTCGCCTATTTGCGAAGATGATGTGCGTGCTTAAAGGGTCTTACATTTTATGCATCCCTGTCTACTCCGTTAGTCGCAGAACGGAGATTCTTTTATGCATTTTTATCACGGCCACAGAAATATTGTCAGATTTTCTTCTTTGGAAATAAAAAAATGTTTGTTTACGGCATGTAACAGGATTAAGGATCATCATATTGCTAATTATTTGCTTGTAGACTATAACTGCAACAAAATTGCGTGCACACAAGTTATTACTTATGTCTGCTAACACATTCTTAACCCATTTAAAAAGCCCTGTGGTTATTATTTAACATGTAAATTACGATCTGATAATAAGTAGTAAGCATTTGCAATGAATCATATCTGAAAAAATATACAAGCGAATATACCAGCAAAGACTTGACCCAATTGATAGTTAACAGTTTTATAGCCACACTATTTCCTTGCAGCTAGCATTTTATTTAGTACAGTAATGTACCCTTCATAAAAGTTATTTGAAGATGACAATTGATATTGAATGTTTTCTAATATAAACGTAAATTAAAAATAGTAAAGTGCTCAAGATGTTGCTTTTTCCGTAAATTTGCAATACGTTCAGCCTATTGCCCTTAGAGGTGCATGCGTATGTAATCAAATAATAAATAAAACATTATTGAAAAGCAAACCCAAAAAAATCAAACAATCTCAGGAAATATAAAAAGTTCGGCTGACTTTGTAGTTTGACAGAATACCATGAAACAGACAAAGAAGTGCGATTTCATCCAAATGGATAAACATAGTCAATGCATCGTCCTTCCTTGTTTATAGTTAACCAAATTAAATTTTGCAAAAAGTCCAAATGAGAAATCAACCGAAGTCAGTTATTTATTAATCCCTTGGTACCTATCAATTAAAGTACCCTGAAAATGTCAACCGTTCGACAGAACCAGAACGAGGTAATCGCAAATGAGTCTGGCGCATGGTAATCACAACTTTGAGTTTTGAACTTTTTCTAATCATTAGATGAGCAATTTTGGACATCTTAGTCTTTACATAGTCATAAATTGCTTCTATTTTAACTACGGCGAGTTTTATAAACAAAATTTCTATAAGATTTAAACCAAACTTTTAACGCTGAAAATGTGCACGACTTTAGTATTCTATCTAGAAGGACTATTGTAAATAAAATAGCAAGTATCAAACTCATTGCACAAATATTGATAGTCAGTTTACATGAGGATTATAGCTGCTTGTAGAAGATATTCCTTTGGAAATAGCACAGGTGGTTTGCTGATCGTGCCGTAAATGAGTTAAATTCTTAGCAAATTTTTCAGCGCAACTTGGATATCGAGCATGGATTCCCTCCATAGAAAAACTTTCGTTGAAGGCGTGTCACCCATATTAAATTCCACACTCTCTTATGCATTGCAGCAATCAGTATGAATGTACATACTACATAAATATACTGTTGCTTGAAAATAAATATTAAATTTTATTCTATTTTTAGTAATGGTATATTGAACATTAGTGCTAGATCACTGTCACAACTCGATAGCAACTAAAATCTTTCTTAGACCTCAGCAGATAGCAAACTATCCCTAGGTTCAATTTGATATTGAGAAAAATAGCAAATACTTAGATTGTAAAGAAAGAAGAAACGCAATCGTATGTTTCAATATCAATTATTGAAAGTATCGTTTCGATTTGTTATTGAAATATCTTGTAAATAAATATTTAACTGTCAAATATAATTTAATATTATTTATTTAACTTTATTTGTAGCGTGAATCCCCCTTTCTCTGTAGCTAACACATTTTTATTAAATTATTAAAAGGGTATCTGGAACAGTGTTGAACTCTAATGTAACTACTGCTTATCCCTTTTCAATAGAAGAAGATAAATATAATTATGAGAAAGTAAAAGAGAGTGTAAAGTTGCATGGATATTTAAATAGTAATTTTGTAACTGTTTATGAAAAGTAGTGAATGGTTGAAGTAGTGGGGAAAACGCATGCGTTTTTGGATGTTTTTTAGGAGAGGAGAGAGGCAACGGGCTTCGCCGGTATGAAATCATAGAAGGCAGACGTGACTGTATAAATGTATGTGGAGAGAGGAGATAGGAAGGAAGAGAAAGCACAAGGGGTTGCTTTCTCTGCTTTCCTTCCTTTCACTCCTTTGCTTTCACTTGTGTTTAGATTGTAGTATTGGATGGACATGGAAGAGTCACTTACATAGTTGCTCACTCATGTAGGGACTTTGTTACCCAAGAGCCAACATCATCAACATAGTCGCAAATAGGAATCCTGTGCATCTGATCTCATTGAGGAAACTGGTTCAAAGAGAACTCCTCTGTCGAAACTATCAATAAATATTTGCTTAATTCCCCACTCCACTAACTGATGTATAAGAAGTGGGGATCGAGAGTTGTATCGAGTCCTGTCTCTTCTCCTGTCGTCTCCTCCGTTAATTGCTGCACTTATCTGAAGCTATAATAAGTAGGTGCCAGGGAGGATAAATAATTATTATCGAGAAGAGCTGAAGAGGTAGACGAGTCCTTTGCTCAGTGAGCAGGAAGCGAAGGACGAAGTTCTCGCAAGTGGAGGATCAGAAAAAGTGCTGGCTCCAGTTCCCACTCTCTCAGTTCAGTTTAGTTAGTCAAGTTCAAGTGGAGAATGTGAAGGCTTCTCCTCTTCTCACTCCCTACAATCATACAACTGTTTTTCAACAGTCTCAAGACTCACGTGCACTAACTCTTCAAAGGACACTCCACTCTTTCTTCACCATTTTCATCTTTGAGTCACCTTTTCTCTCCGTCTCGACATTCACCTCCCTTCGACCACTCAATATTCTTACAAGGAAATAACAAATCAACTTGTTGACTTCTCCGAAACTCAATCCACTCCCCGAATTAATCCATTTACAATTTATTTATTATATTAAATATTCATAAAAAGCATCGCTTTTTGACTCCTCCGTCCAAAAGGTAATGTTGTTGATTAACCTCCTTTTTTATCGCTTTATTGACTGTCATTATTTATCTATGTTGCAAATATACACAGAGATTACAGAATGTAAATCTACCAACCACAAACTTCATTTTAGTCTATTTTTAGATTCTGAGTAATTACTTGCAGAGGGATTATGGTACAATATGTATTTATACTTGCGGCTATGCAAATGTTTCGCCTGAGTGTTATTGCGACAATTTAGACACTCATAACCACTACGTGTCTATTTATAGTTGCTAGTTGTTAAGTTGACTGTGTGTGTGTGTGTAGTGTGTGTACATTATGAACAAGTAGGGAGTGCTTGAAGTATTTGTCATACTACATTATACTGCCTCATATACATAATTATTATCTCTATAAATAGGAGCTGAAGATAAACTTGATGCATGCTTTGTGACTTTTGCTCAACTGTAATCTGCTCCACTTGCATAGAATGAAATCATCCCTTGTTATTTCCTACAAAAAATCCTTGGAATTAAATTAAATCATAATATTATATCGTATTGGAACAATTAGAAACAATCATTTCACTTAAGATTTATTACAACGATCATTGGATGCAATTAAATGTAATATGTTTGCTTGTTGAAAGCATTGCAAGGCATTTCATCCTATATATTTGTTAGGTATATGGCACCATATTTGATAGTTATTTGTATCATTACAGTTAGCGCAGAGAATCTCGGGTTCATTCCAATATGCATTTAAGAGAAATATGTCTGTGTCGTAAAGAAAGATATTCAGGGACCACATAATAGTCAATATAGCAGTGTGAATCTGATATAATGGATAGTTGCGCATTAAATATTATTATGTTCCTAGCTCACTTATGCACGGTGAATGCTGTAACTGGAGGAATGGGAAAATAGTGTTTGTGGCTTCGCCAGACAATTCTCTACTCTTCTCTTCTCTTATCTAGAAACTTTTAAAAGCTGGTTAGTTTAGGATTGAAGATTGGGGCTATAAAGATTCACTTATAAACTTTCAGTTGGAAAATTACTTTATTCACACCAACCAACATGTACAAAGGTTTCTGTGATGGAGATCAAACCTAATGCGAATGAGTTGAATTTAATTACTCGTACTACTACATCTCATAGAAACATACAGGGATGAAATTCTTCCCTCATCTCAAGGTGTGTTTCAATCAACCATTGTATTTCATTTAGTGAATTAAATGCGAATGCAGATATCCAACACCAAACAGGTTTTTCTGATGGAATCCCACTTTAATTAAAATCTAGGCATCTGTGTAATAGTCAGATTTTATTGTCCGCCGCTTTATAGTTCCATTACGAATAAGTATACATAATTTATATAACTATAGAAAGGTGTTCTACCTATAGAATTCCCTCAAGTCTAAATGGTATTCGAATTCGTAATTAAAAAAGGATAAAAACGAAAGATGAATATGCACACAGGTATGTCGAATTAAGCAGAAACCTGTGAAACGAGCCAAAAATTAATTCATTCGATGAATATTGCAGGAAATGTTCATATTAGTCAAGTTTTACAAGTTGTGAGCGGTGGATGTCGCCATTAGAGAGATTCCCAGTCCATTTATCCAGTTAAAATGGTTTGCAGTTATTTCCTAGGAGGGGAAGGGCAAGAAAGGCTTAAGGCAAGATTTGTGAGTCAATGATGTGTGAAGAGGAATGTTAAGGAAGGGAATGAAGGCAGTCAAATGAAGTGAATAGGAAATGACGAGAGTCGGAGAGGAGAATGTCGGAGGACGGGGAGGGCCAGGAAGGAAGGATCATTTGATGAGAGGAATCAGATGAGACGCCAGGAGTCCTTTTATGACCCGCGTTGTCTGACTCGAGTGCTGCAGAGACTTGTGTCAACTCACGTTATGTCAATTCCTAGTCTGAGATAACGCTCTTCGTTGACTCAAAGTCAATTTTACCTTCTACTTCACTGAATATTCCTCGTAAAGACATTAAAGTAATTCATACTGGCGTTCCTTCACAGATTTCCATCTTGGGACGAAGAGCATCCAGACACATTTATCTACGCTAAGAAATTATATCATTTTTCCTACAAATCACAACTCCGACTCTCTGCCTTTACTGACGGATACGACTCACTGTTACACTCAATCACTAATCTCGCTACCTAAAATTCATACCTCTGCATCGCCGTTTATCCCCTTTTCTCTTTCTCAAAACTATTTTATATCCTTCCTTTCTCTGCGTCCACCTTTTACCGTACAAAGCACATTTAGGTGTTTTTTAATTATATAGAACTCCTATTTTTCTATTAATTTTTTATTTTATTTTGCTGGAATTTCCATAATTTATGCATAAGTTGGACAAATTCTATTCGAACTTATAAATTATATAGGTAATTTTAACTGACAGTATTTCCGTTTGAGAATCACTCCTGACTCTGACAGAGCGGTATACACGAGTTTTGGAATTTTAAAATAGGAAATTGAAAAGGAAGTTAAAGTCATCAAACTTTTTAATTTATTCAAAAACTAAGTAGCTACAGTTATTCAGATTCTATCGCTTAGGTTCACAAATGGATTCACTCTATGACAGGAGGTGGGATTTAGGCTGATGTAAGCATAATACGCACTTTTATTGGTGTTGGATATGATTAAAAATACCTACATTGCGTAGCTACACATAAAACTCATTTCCCTTTTAAATCTATCATATGTTATTATGTATAATCATACGAAGTCGGGATTGTGCGACAAATACACGTCTTTTATGCACTTAAAACTAAATCTTCGCCAATTTTTTCCTAAAATTGACGAAATCTCATTGCCTGAGTTCAGCAAACATCGTATGTGAATTTTCTAGATTAGCATTTCCTATTTCGTTTCCTTTGATTTCGACGTAGGTAACTTAAATTCGTTCGAAATCTTCTAGCTATCGAAGGTGTTCTAAACGCAGAATAAATGATTTCTGTGATGCAAGTGAATGCAGTCGAAATAGCGGAGAAACAAAGTGAGCAAACAGTTGTTAATCTCAAAGTTAACCCTTTGAAAGACATAGTTTGCACGCTCTTGACAGTTTCGATAAACACCCGAAAAGTTACAGGTGCCTTTTATTTATGCTATAGGTATGTACTTATGTGAAGGATGTTTGATAAACCCAACTTATATGTAAATCACGGAAGCCAATTGAGTTGAGGCGGACAGCAGCCAGGAAATAATTTTTAAAATTGGATTTGAAAATTGGATAGCCGACGGATTTTAAATTCCTGTGACCTAATGTTAATATTTACGACTCTTAAGAAATAAATATCTTCACTGTCAAAATAGTGCAGAGGACGTCAGTTTCCCTTAATCGAACTTTCATTCCTGACAAAATTAATTATGCTACTTATTTATTTATTGCTACGTGATATCACTTTCAAAAGAGGTGGTTACAATGTCAGGGAGCGCACATACATCATCATCAGGTTGGGAATACACAAATTAAATAAACCCCGCGGCTACATCCTAAATGCATGTGCACTGGCATCCTCATTCCACGGCACTAGATAATTGATAGATTAAACGACCAAAATTCGGCGTTCGCATTTGACGACACAGCGTAGCTGTGTCGTCGCGAACGC
>JAAAYG020005714.1:10107-27562 GCA_009936455.2 Tomocerus minor
AGCAGTAGTTGGTGTAGCAGTAGTTGCTGTAGCAGTAGTTGGTGTAGCAGTAGTTGCTGTAGCAGTAGTTGCTGTAGCAGTAGTTGCTGTAGCAGTAGTTGGTGTAGCAGTAGTTGCTGTAGCAGTAGTTGCTGTAGGTGATGATTGTGGACTGGATGATGCTTCCCTTTTCTAGGTTCAGACGTACTTCTCTGCCTAGTTTGTGTACTTGGTGCCGGAGGAGATTGACTTTGAGATCTCCTTGCTTGAACTAATTCCTCTTCTGATTGTGGTTCAGGGGAACATGGGTCACCAAATAACCAGCTAAATACAGACTTACTTTGAGAAGATGTAGGCGCCTGTTTCTCCTGCTGTTTAGCTTTTGCAGGGTCCTCTATGGGAGTAGACGTAGATACCCCTGCCTGGGCTGCTTCGCTTTGTTCCTTACGCTGCTGGCGAGCTGCCTTGTCCGGATCGACAGTGTAGTCTGGAGTTACAAATTTTTTGGATCTTCGATCTGGTTTTTCTGGGAGTTTTATCTCCCTTATTATGTGCACAGTTGTTCCTACCACAGACTCAGAGCTGGGCAAATGCACTCACTGTAAAGCTTATGTAATGGAGTGTGGAACAAGTCAGAGAAGGATAGTGAGTTGCAATTACTCACTATCCTTCTCTGACTCACTATTCGGCCAGTGAATGACATGGATATTAAATAAGACTGTTATCATTAGTTACAAGAATGTAATCCAGGTAGACAACTATTACCTAAGAGATGGGTTGAGCAACCTTAGTAGACGGGTGAACGACAATCTCTTTTGGTTTCTTTTACATTAATGTTATATTATTAATAAAAGAGAAGAATATTTCATATAAACTATCTATATTTGAAAACACTCTGCTTGCAAGGTTCTACAGATAGAAAAATAGTTTATGGAGGCCTGTTCGTACCGTCACCGGTAATGAGTACCAAGGTCGAAATTTTGTTCCGTTTTAGTTAATAATACTTCGTCCAAAATGTGTTCGTCTGTAATAGACGGTAATTCCGTCAATTACAGACGAAACAGAAGACGACGATTTCCGAAGTGGTGGTGTATCTTTTAAAACTGCTGGATTGACGGGTTGATAACTTTGTGAGTGGTGGAAAGTGAATACAATTGACTAAGTTCATTGCTACATAATGAAGTAAAGAAACTGGACATCTCAAAACTGTTTTACCTACTTACAATTTCTACTTTAACATACACTTTACAAGAGAATGTGATTAACTCTCACAGCGAAGGGTTTTTGAATTTCATCACGGCAGAACGGTTCAAAATCCAATTCTGAAATCCTTTCTAACATATCTCTCTCTCTCTTTTCGTAGCTGTGTACTAGCTAAAAAGAATTGAGTAACCAACTGGCCGTTTACCTTATACAAATTTTGTATAGCAGATTGTAAACAGGTTTCTGATTGTAATTTAAAATGCTGCAGCGGACGTAATTCTATTTGCTTCTCTTGATATGTAGAATATTTGGAAAACATAATCTAGAACCCCAGTAGCATTAAAAATGTTTGTACTTTGATATTAGATAAAATTATACTAACTTAAATATAATAAGAAGAAATGTACAAGCAATTATTCCTCTTATTACCCAAGTTGACCATTTAGCTCATGTTAATGACACCCAATTAAAGAGGTTGAAAAGAGATTGGACCGGTTCATATGAAACTGTCATTGTTTTGGTTCTGATATCTATATCATAGAGATATTGTCTGCGAGCTTCTGAAGGGTGCGCACAGCTAGCCATGGAGCACACGCAACGCCAAAGACTACCACCGAAGTGTTATAATGTTTCAAGGGTTCGGAGGTGTATTCCCGAAAAAGAATCCGCTGATAGTTGGAGTCCTCAGGATGCATTTTAACTTGTCTGTACATTTGACCTATATCCGCAGACCCCTTAATCAAATGTAACCGAAAGTTTTGGAGTTGTCCAGTTAATGGTCGATTCCATTCAAAGACTTCAGTCCAATTTCATGAGCACTAGCATCAAGTACCAATCGCTCAAGTTGTTTTAGGATAAGTCTTGTACACTGAATAGTAGGGCATATAATAAGTGGCCTGTGCAGCTCGGATGGGTCAACCTCTGTCATTTTTGCTAATGTTATATAGCTTTGGATTTGCTTATGACATTCAGAAGCTAAATCTTGTTCCTTCGTCCACTTCCGTTCCAGGGCTAAAAATTGGCGTTTTGCCCCTGTATAAGAGTCTCCGAGTACCTCAGGGTTTTCCAGAAACGAGAGGCTGACCTGATATCTGCCAGACGGAAGACGTGTGGTGTTTTGTAAATAGTAGGCTTCATAAAACCTTTCATTTTTTTTCAAAAAGGCAAATTTTTCTTAAAGGGCTCCCATAGTTGTGGAGCTAGACTTGCCACTTGAGAGTTGTACGTTTGTAGAGGGTCAGAATCCACGTATCCGCCGCTAATTCCATATCCAAATGTCGTGAGCTGGGCAGAGGGAAAGTTAGGAGAACTTATTATGTGTGCCTCCGTTAACTTGTCACATACTGAAACAGAGAGTAGCATATCCACTGGAGCTTACACTTCAAAGGTCTGGTCAGCTAATGTTATTCCTTTGATATGGTCGCATTTTGAAATATCAAAGGTTTCATTCGGCAAGTCGAACACACGAACACGTTTAACACGAAGGCTATGACATCATAAAAAGTGTCTTGATTCAGCGGTGAAAATATCGAAAAAATGACTTGTCCGACAGTAGTTATTTGCTTAATGGGAATTTTCAATTTTCTTGCCGCTGCCGTCGTTATGAAACTTGCTTGACTGCCTCTCCCAACCTCTAAGAGTGCACTCAAAAGTACCTTAGATCCTTAAGCTTTAGTTTTAATTGCCACTAAAGCTGTTGCTAATAGATTAACTTCTTGATCTATGAGCTTATTAGATTGTTCATTTAAATTGGAAAAATGAACTTGTTGGGGCGGAGATGCGTCAAAGTGGAGAGTTGTGTGGTGTTTTCCGGAACATACCAAACACCTCCGTGGTGACTTGCAATCTTTATTAGGATGTGGCCCCAAACAAACCTTGCAACGATTGTTTGTAATGCTGCCCAACGCAACCTGTCCCGTACCTTAACATCCTTATAAGTAGGACATAAGAAAATTCCGTGCAAATCTCCAGTGCAAAAATAACATATAAATTGCCTTTTACCAGGTCGCTTGGTTATCAGCTCTCGATTTCTTCGGAGGACTATAATTTGATTCCTGACGTGCTACATTGACTGAAGGTTTTGAGGGAGCCTTGAGTTTTGGTGCAGAGGAAGATTGTCCAGCTGGTCGTTTTGTTGACTGTAATTCCTTGGTCAAGCCTACTTCCTTGGCACGTTTAATAAGGAAATCCAGACAGGTTGCCAATGGAGATTCCTTGGAGTCTGTCAAAGTTTGATTGAACTCGTCAATCGTCTTTTTATCGCATTTAGCTAAAGCGAAATGCAAGAACAAAGCTTTTTCACAGGAACAGTACCTAAGTTCACATACTTGCTCCAGATCAATGAGCGGTTGAATTGATTTCTGACAGATTTCTCTGTCAGATTCATATCTTGAGCAAAATCTGGCCCATGCGATCGCGAAATTGACCGAAGTGTAGTATAAATCGCTCACAGTGTCCCGTGCTTCGCCTTCCAGGCATTCTCTCAACAGTCTCAATTTTTCACTGTAGCTAAACTTCGGGTCATTAATGACGAGAGAAGTTATACTATCGCGGAAGGAAGTCCAGTGGACGTGTTCTCCTGAAAATCGTGGTAATGGAACCCTTGGGGGTTTCAGTCCACTTCCAATTCAGGCAGTTAAAGTAATATCTCCGCAAGCTCTGCTTTGAAGTCAAAAACTCATCATTCATTGTATCGCTCTCTCACTATATAGTCAGCCAAAGAGGGTGTAGTAGTATTGCTTAATGCTGTATAAATGCCAACTCCAAACAATACCAACTCCTTTTCTATTTCACTAAATTGAGCTATGAGAAAGTCAACTTTGGCTTTAGTGAGCAAAGTTGGTGGAGTTGCTTTATGGGCATCTAGCTTTGATTTTATTCTGGCCAGTTGGCATGTAATGTTGATATTATCAGCAATCAGAGCGGCTTCTGTAGCCATAGCCTTGCTTCTAGTGGCACGAGAATGAGATGACAAAGTAGATGAAGAGTGAAATGAGCTAGTTGCTGTTGCAGCAGTAGTTGCAGTTGCAGCAGTAGTTGCAGTTGCAGCAGTAGTTGCAGTTGCAGCAGTAGTTGCAGTTGCAGCTGTAGTTGCAGTTTCAGCAGTAGTTGCGGATGCAGCAGTAGTTGCAGTTGCAGCAGTAGTTGCGGTTGCAGCATTAGTCCACTACCATGTTAAGCAACGACTTAATTTGACATACATAGGATTTTTGTATAATGATATCAGAGACTTCTGGACTCATTAAATGTTTTGCTTAGTTTAGTAACATTCGCTTGGTAACCGTTTTTGGCACATTACAAAAATTATTGGACGAGGACAGAGGAGGAAGGACCGAGAGCTACAATTGCACTAGGATAGTGCAGAATTTTGAATTGAATTGAACATGAATTGTGGTGTTTGGGCTTCAATGTTTGGCCACTTAATTCTTTGAATAATAAATGGTGTCTTTGTATTACGTTATCTAAGTAATAATGCCCGTTTTCGCAAATACTTGGGGATAAAACTTTTACAGTAATTTCTAACAAAAGAACAAAACTCCAGAAATCTATCATCATTAGCAAGTAAATGGCCAAATATCATGGGTAAACCGTACATTAAAGATAACGACTGATGTGCTGTTAAACCAGCAGTACCACCATTAATAAAATTTTCGGTTATTACAGGTTTACTTTTGTTTCCAAAGGGGATCTTGTAAGACAAAATAAGTCTTTTCTAGATTAATTATATCAAATAGTGTATTGCAATAAAAGTGATTGAAGATCTATGCATAGGAACACTTCATGTATAACATCAAATGTTAATATGGAAGAACTAACGACATTGGAAAGAACAGATATTGCAATTGTTTTCAACTTACCTTATCGCTAAAAATGATTTTATTCCGAATTTAATTTTAGATAGCCTACGTTTGTTTTGAAGTTTTTAGTTTTACTAAAAAACAAAAATTAATATCTTAAGAACAGAATTAGCTACTTTACAAATTCACAGCAAGGTTAAGTATTTTATAAAAACGCGCGGAAAACTTTACCCTTATTAAAGGGAAAAATTAACTTCGGTAATGGTAGATCCCCGTAATAAAGGCAACGATATTTGCCCTCAGTAAGTGAAGCATTTTCCCCTATTAATGGTAAGCAATGTTTTCATTCGCATAAAGGTAACGCTTTCCTTTTGAATTTGGTTAGAAAATGTGAAACTTGAAGAGAGCAGTGGTCAGTTACTAATCCAAAAGTATGTTATTTTATTATAATTCAAGTTGTCTTATTTAAACAGAAATAATTGAATGTAATTATTGGTAATTTAGGTTAGTAAAATTAATTGCTAAATGTAAGGCAGCAGTCTATAATTACTTAATTCTAAAGATACAAAATGAGGACATATTGCATAATAGTATATGTGTAATTTAGAACAACAATAATCACTTAGAATGTGTTAATGTGCATGAGTTATTTTAGTGAAGGTACATTATCTTGCTTAAGAGTTACTTCATTCTTGGTTGTAACTCAAAACACCTTTCTACGGACAATTTTTTTCCCAAATTCCCCTCTTTACGTGGAGGTTATTATTTCCACTATTCCTTTTCCCTCTGAGTTTTCTGATTGTATGGAATACTATTTTTAGGTTTTCTTGAAAATTTAATGAATGTTACTCAGTAAGCGTCTTTATTTCATCTATGAGATTTGGTATGTGTTCCATAAGGGATTGTAATGTTTTTACAGAATGTGTAATATAAAATATGGTAAATCATGTAAGGCTATTAACGATGATGAATTGTTGTTTGTTGGATTTGCTTGTGGCAGTTATTAAAGCAGAAGTATCAATAACGCCTACTTATCAATTATATTGACATTAACGAAATATCCTGAAATTGATCAATGTCAGGAATAACATTTTTTGATACTTTTAATGGTATTATAGATGTTTAAATTAAAGTTCATTTAGTCATATTGAATAACTTCGTTTAAAATGCTTTATTTAGTATATGTTGCAAAATCCGAGTATAATATTGTGTGTAAAAAGACATGGCCATATGACCAGTCTAGACATTGCTGTACATATTGTCCATAATTTGTTAGTGTCAGGTATAATATGGGTTTGGTATACGTAAAAAGTGCATAATCTGTATATTATATATAGATATTTGCCAAACCGACAAGTATATTTTTGTAACATTTTGTATTTCAAAAAGCTCTGGTTAATTTTCACTGGAACAGTGTTCTCCAAGAATAGAATCGCGGACAATACTTCGGGTTTGCACTTAAATATGATTGGTGTGCCCGGTTTCCCGGAGAAAGTGGAAGAAAACTTAAGCTACCGCTAGCTCATAACATGCTAAACCCTAGGCAGCAAGCTTATAACCTTAGAAAACGGAACTGTGTGCCTAGTAAAAGTGAGGGAAGTCAGGTTGAGTTGTCCAGAAAATGTTTAATTTTGTACAAAATTTTTCCCTTGCCGTGTTTCCACAGGCTCTTGCAGAGCAATGAAGTTCACGGTATAATTTCACGGTTGTATCTAATCCTGTTATTCCATACATAAATACCTTAGTACATGCATGTAAAAGTAAGCAACACTCATATTCTTTAGGATTTTATGTAAGGGTACTTATTTATTCGTTAAATATGTATATTACGAGAGGAGAGTCAGCTCATCTGCTGTTCTAGCTAATTGGCTTATCTTTGAAGTGGAAACTCTGTGGTGGCAAAAGTAATAGTGGTAGATGCCGATTTTTTGTATGAAATTAACGAAAAGTTCCGTCAAAATATTTTTGAATAACACATCAAATAACAGTGAAATAATAATTGAATCACAAATTGTTTTTTAAATACGAATGTACCATTCGTTTGTAATTTGATTATAGGTATAAATGTATGTTATGGTAATGGCACGCCAATCCTATAAATTGTGCAATTAAAATGTCATAGTGGACCTCTCTTCAATACGGAGAAGGTACATTGTGCCTCCGTATTTTCAAAAATGACAAATTATGGGGATACGGTCAAAATAATAAATGGCAACGCTTGTGGAAAAAATTTTGGGCTCATCAACAGAAAGAAAAGAAAAAAATCTTTGCAAAAGATTGTTGTTGAATGTTGAAGAAGTTGATGAAAAAAATTAAGTAACTTGAAAACACTACATCTTACAAGTTTTTTAATCAAAGAGATTTAATCAAAGAAAAGTTCATACATAATGCAATGGTTGAAAGCTAAAAAGGATTTGTCCCTATAAAAATACGGTTGTTACTTTTATATTTTGAATTATATTGAAACCGTTTATTTTTTAAATGTCGTCATAAATCAAAACATATAAGTAACTTTCGACAATTTTCAAAATACTTTACAAAGGAAGTTCACAAATAAAATATATTGCATTATGCTTTGCTAAAAAACATTTTTAATTGACCAGAGTTTGTTTTGGAATTAATTTCTATGAAATGCAGTATTCTCATCTTTAAATAAAGCAACCAGTACGGGTAGTAAATACTAAGCAAATAGTTATAAATTGGGAATGAATCACAAATGTAATATTTCGCATATTTTGTAATAAATTTAAAACATAATGCAAACGCAGTGTTTGCAATGAAATTTAAAAAATATGGTTTATAGATGATTTCTGTTAATTCTTCAATTTGCATGTTATTATACCGGGAAGAAATATGTGAAAATACATTGTAAGAAACTTTTTAATAAAATAATAAAACAAGAATGATTAATATCAAAGGAAACTGGAATCGGTATTGTTTAAAAAAAATTTTTGCTACCAGAATCCTGATGCAATGACAAACAATGCACCTCCAGTATTTGTTTATGGAATTAAACATGTAACATTAAACAAACAATGTTTCAGTTAGCGGTACTTTTACTTACATTATTGTAGTAGATCTGCAATTTTAAATTAAATGGAATGTAAATAAATATTAAATATTAAATTCTAGCCTAATATAATAATAAATTAAAAATTATTGCTGTCTTAATAGAAATTATTAAATAAAATAAGGAGTTCAAATGTTGAAATATGTATTGAAACTTAGGGCGCTTTAAACGTCCCGGTAAGGATTGAAATTCCTATATTTTTTCTTGCTTAATGCCAATTCAATTTTGAGTCACAAGTGAATTGTTTGAATTGGGTTTCTGACCTGTGTTCTTCATTGGCCATGCCATATTGAAAGTCACATATGCGGGATGATCCAGGAAGAATTCTTTGTAACCTGGGAAGCTTGTATTTTGTAAAAATGAAACAGGGAAAACCCTTTTTTGTAATATAATAGGTGTAACTGTAAGTAACTGAAAAATGGAGGTAACTTTTAGTATCGGAATGAGAAAATTCTTGCTTTCGAAAATTGTAATACAAAATTCTCACAAAACCACCGCTATGATTTCGATCCGCAAATTCGTAAGTAATTTTGTAACTGTTTTCAATAGCAATTCTTTGCTACAGGAAATGTTCTTAAGTTACGGAGCTTGCGGAACTTAAGGGTGCCTCAATGATCGACAGCGCCTGCGCGAAAAGTATTACCACGGGGTGCTGAGTAATAAATAAATATGAATGTAGCCGTCAGTACATAGTTGCCATCGAAATGGTAACATTTATTTAGCAGCACACTGTAGTAACCGATTCGGCGTTAGCATGGATAGGTGTTGCAAATACGCGTAGATATCCGAGTTTTGGGCACCCTATTTTGAAATGTAATATCTCAAAAATCAAGGAGACCTGTCCCAAGGGCAATTCGTAGGGAATTTTTTTAGCTCTATAAATAGCGGAAAAATAAATACTTTTATCCTAACTTTGCATTTTTCCCACTCCACAAAAGCATTAATTTTGGCACTTGTAGTCACTTTTTACAAAACCCATACGAAATTATGGGGCGAGTCGCCAAAAGGGGGCAAAAACAATGCGCACCTTAGAGATATTTGACCCTGAAGTAGTGGAAAAAGAGGAAAATAATTGACTTTGATTTTTATTATTTCGGAAAGTAATAAATAAAATTATGCTGGGTACTCAATTCTTATGAGGTTTTCGAAGCTTTAAAAAGGTTTTCGACATAAAAATAGAAGATGATAGAGTGACACATAATAATATCTGAAATTGGGAAAATGAGATGAATAATAAACACGGAATGAAATACAAAAGTTCAGTCTACAGACAAAATTTTAATTTTGTTATTAGAGTAAATACTCCTCATCCTGCTCAGTTAGCAGAATGTCCTGAAAACATTAACGTAAACAGTTGCTACAATAAATTATTGCTGAAAGTGAGTTTCCTACATAAAAACTTCCTGCTCAAGAAAATGGAATATACAGTTGGATGCGGTGGTTCAAAAACAAAACCCATAACGCAACACCAAGATGGGGCCCAGGAGCTGCCCAACCTTTCAAATAGAATTGCTCGGGCAAATTCCAGGACAGACTAAAGCCTATAAGCCTGGAGAATATATCGAGAGGAATATATTTCTGAACAATTCCAGATTTTGGATGTCCAGGTAAGTTCTTTATTTTGTTCTTAAGGTTGGCAAACACCTGGCTTTTTTACAACGCTATTAGAAACTGAACGCAGCGCATTCAGTATGACTATTTCATCGGAAGTTTTATTTCTGTCAGGTTTTTATTGAGTGTTGTGCTTGTAGAGAGCTAAGCGTGCTGCAAACAATTGAACCACGTGAGCTGCATGGGTGTAGTGTTCAACTTCGATGAGTATGCCTGTAGCTCATTTCAAATTATAAAATTTCAACACGGAGGTAACTCAAAAAATAACCAACCGATTTCGATTTTGTAAAGTGATTGCTTCCCCCAGAGACGCCTCGGACATGACTAGTGGGATTTTGAATATTCGTTTTCGTTGGTTTGCAATCTTTAATAAAACCACTCGCGCCAATTTTTGGAAAAAATGCTTTTGGAAAAAATTAATTTCTCGAAAACGGAAACGTATTTTGAAAAAACCACGAGTAATGGCCGAGGTACTGAACCAATCTTTAAATTGACCTTTATTTTGTAACTTTTCGTGGTGTCCTTTTTGAGTTAGCTCCGTCCGTTTGAAGCTGGAATTTACATTTGTATAGCCAACCCTTAACATATACTACAAATCTGGGATATTAAATTGCACAAAGTTGCACTTTACAGTATGACAATGAAATCAATCAATACGAGAGCAATGCACCAGAATATTATAATGCAGAGCTATTTAAAAATACAAGCTATGAATAATTTGTTTTTACCAATTACAATGAATTTAGTTAATTAATACCATGAAAATTGTTTTGTAAAAGGAACACGGAAAATGGTAAATTAACAGGTAGGAAATGAAAGAAAAACTGAAACAATAACACTAAATACTGTAAATACTAACTTTTTTGACTATTTATATTGTTGATAATTCATTATTATTTTTTTAAATTATTAAGCTTAATCCTGGATGTGATTACAAAATATAAAAGGCAGAAACTTATATAGCATTTTCAATTTTTTAAGTCATTTCCGGGAAATTGATCACGTTTTTCCCAATTTTAAAAATGGTGTGAGAAATGAAAAAATACAAATCAATGGCTCTATCTGTTGTACACGAAAGAATTCTGCAACATACTAGCACATGCACATCAAGTGCAGCAAAGCTCATCTCGGGTCAGGTTACATATCCGAATTCCGAATGGTATGTATCCGAACGCCGAATGGTACATATAAACTTGGACAGTTGTGATTGGGTTGTGCTTTGTGCTGTGATGTTTGCCGATATGATTTACAATTTCTATAAACAAAAAACTTCAACAGTTCAAGTAACACTGTATCTCACACTACTATTTCACGAGTTTCTAGCCACACGAAGTGTGAACACAAGAAAGTTTTCCATTTCCATTTGTTTCGATTTATATGCGTTTATTTGGATTTGGATTTATTTGTTTGGATATGCATACACTTATTTGGATTTGAATGTATTTGTTTGGCAATGCATGCACTTATTTGGATTTGAATTTATCTGTTTCGATTTATTTGCATTTATTTGGATATGCATGTATTTGTTTGGATTTGTATGCATTTATTTGGATATGCATGTATTTGTTTGGATTTGCATGCAATTATTTGGATATTCATTTGTTTAGATTTGCATGTATTTGTTTCGATGTAAATGCATTTATTTGGATATATATTTATTTGTTTGGATTTGTATGTATTTATTTGGATTTGTATGTATTTGTTTGGATTTGTATGTAATTGTTTGGATTTGCATGTATTTGTTATGATATGCATTTATTTGTTTGGATATGCATGCTTTTATTTGTGCTTGCATGTATTTGCTTCGATCGATTTTATTGCTAAATTTTCTGTCCGAATAGTTTGGGTCCCACCTCTAAAAAGTGGTGTCGAGCATTCGGTTATGTATCCTCTACGTTCGGATTCGGATATGTACTATTCGGCGTTCGGATATGTACCATTCGGCGTTCGGATATGTACCATTCGGAATTCGGATATGTACCTTTCGGCGTTTGGATACATACCATTCGGAATTCGGATACGTACCATTCGGCGTTCGGATACATACCATTCGGAATTCGGATACGTACCATTCGGCGTTCGGATACATACCATTCGGAATTCGGATATGTTCCCTGACCCGCTCATCTCAACTCTTGTAAATAACGGGAGACAAGAAAGAGAGCCCAATGACAATTAGTTGGTTGCACAAGTGTAGATGGGGTGAGCATCACGATTATCCCTTTGGCGAGCTCTTCGTCTGTACGTTGGTTTAATGGGGCCACAGTTAAGGAATGACTTTTGCTAGAGTCCCAAACGAGCTCCTAATCTTTTATAAAAATAATTTAAACATGCAAGAAGTATCGAGACAATCGAGAAATCTAGAAGCTGTTAGAAAACCTTATAGGAATTCAACATGAATCTTTCATCTGCACGCTGCCAATATAAGGTCAGACTCATGACCTGTCACCATGCAGGTACATACTGCGGCAAATGTCTCTCCTATCAACCGCAGTGTAAAAACGCAACGCATAAAAGCAGAAGGCAGAAGCAAAGAAAAGCAGTCCTTTAGGAGACATGCTTGCCCGGGGATTGCGTCAAGGTTTTCAATAAACGTGTCTTACAGAATGAAAGAAAATAAAAGAAACTTAAGGTGGCTTTAATGAATGCGTATTTCTTAACCCCTGTGAGGCAAGGTCAAGATTTCCTGCATGTTAGCAGTAAGTGACAAAACATGTCTTGACTTCTTAAGTTCTGTTCGGACAACTGCACTGGATTGATTTGACACAACACGACATATTTGACAACACAATTTTAAAGGTAGCAAATGTTCTGAATAAACAAACAGGACATCCCTAATGCCGTCAAGATATTTTTCTTCGAAGCAATTGGTATAAGTGATATTTTACGAATGCACTTCTTGGATTTCTCAACATGTTCTTTTTTTCTTACTGACAATCACAAACGCTTTTAACAATACTTGTTATATACGCTGGCATTCTATATTGTCACAATGGAATGATTTGACAGTAGTCAAAAAACTGTTGTGGTAGAATAAAAGTTATACTATTATAAAGAACATTCGAGTGAGTTGACTAAATATAATATGTTAATAATATTATTGATACTTTCATGCGAGCTTCCTTTTATTACTCATAGCTGTTTTTCTTGAATATTTATTAAGTATCCATGGAGATTCTCCTTATGATAGGATTGCCGAAAACGGCATAGAAGGCTGTCCACTTCCGCAAGGTACAGTAAGAGAGTGGGAGCAGGTCTTTGCCTTCCTTACCATGTAAGATTACCAGATAAAAGAGAAGTTTGTAAGACAAATATTCTTGAGTAGGTACCCTAAATCTGTAAGTTGGAGACATTTACATTAGCAATATACAAAATATGTGTATAGTTAATTTTAAGTATCCACAGATATTTTACTTATTTATTGCACTTTTAATGAGGCCAAGATTTTTGATGCTTTGCTCATTGAAAGCAATGTATTCTTAGCCAGATCAAGTGGCTAGTCAGATAGGGTCCTTTGAAATTGGGAAATCAAAAAAAGGTTGATAGGAAACAAAAGTCTAAAATCTGCTGTAATTAACATTGAAATATTAACTTTTATCTTCAAATATATTCCTAAAACATTTTTAGTTATTTTGATTATTTATACCGATACAATGCTGATATTTCATTATTATTATTTTTTGCAATTAATGCACTTTTGAATGAGCTCATGAAAGGGAAAACACGGAATGCGTTTTTATGTGCATTATCCTTTTAAAATTTATTAGTTTTTATCATACCTAACACGTTAATCCCGGCATTAGTAGTCCGCCAAGGCAAGGTGGATAAACAAATGGAAAACAGACACACAATGGTCAATAAGGAATATTTAATTATCGAAGTAGTATGTTACTGAGGTAAAACAGCCTTAATTTTTCAAGCCAACATCAAATTTATTTCCTGAATATGACTTTACAATATATATATACATATCTTTTAGTTTGCACTATGATATAATAATAAACGAAATTTAAAGTAGCCAACATTGAATAGAGTGATGACTTAGATACGTACAGGTAGTTAGATACAATTAGGGATCCATTGTCATGTCATAATAAACGTAATAAAATATATTCTAAATTGATTTGTCAAATTTTTTCATTCTCAATGGAAAACATTTGTAAGGTTGTCCAACGCAATGGATACGGCCTGAATTTTAAAAAAAATTCTGTAATAAAAAGTATGATACATTATTTCCATAGCCAAAATCAAGAGACATAGAGCTATAGAAGCGATATACGTGTAGAAAACAGTGACAATATTTGAAGATAGTTTGATACTTGAAGATGGAGCTCGGGGCAAATATATTAGACCACCGTGATCAGTTATCCAACTCCTGTCTTTCATTTCATCCCATTTGCTGTAAATTCCTGACTGAAATAGTGACTGCAGTCTCAAAGCCAACAAGTCAAAAAAATAGTGGAACTGACAATTCAAAGTTGTAGGACCCGCTAAGTAAACATCTTTCCCTTCATAAAATCTGTGTAGATTTCTTGTGTTTTGTTTTTCGGTCCATTTATCTTTAGCGTAAAATCGATTTATACGTCCCGGTGTATCCACGTAGGCAATTTTGCTACAATTAGCCATTGACTCTTGAAAAGAAACGTAAGGATATCCGAAAGGAAAAGAAATTGTTCTGAATAATTTCAGGGCTTCTTCTCCCAGACGATACCAGTTTCCATAAATAAAAAATCCATATCTTGTAGTGTGGGAAATATGATAATTTCTGTTGGACTTTGGATTATGAATGCTTTCATACTGTCCATCTTCTGTTTTGAAATAATCGAAAATATTAATGGAGTTGTGTATGTAGGGTGTATGAAAAGTGAAATTCAGGGCATGTAACTCCTCAAACGTTTCAAGATTAAATTTAGGTTTGATCACAATATAATTAGTGATAATCATTGTGTAATAATTGGTCATAACAACTCCAGTAATTAGAAAGGCTCCAAAAAATATTTTAAGACCAGAAATTTTGATAACTTTTTTTGGTAGTCCCCAAGTACTTAATAATAAATAAGAAGGTAATAAAAATGCTGCTAATAAATAATCTCTCTCGCCTTTGCATTTCATCACAATTCCAAGCCAAATAACTGAAATGGCAGTAGAAATTGTAAATCCAAGCCATAAAGAAGGTTGAAATGGGCGCAAATAAGGCGCGAATGTTATATATTCGCGAACTCCGTAGCAAGTGATAAATTTAACACCTTCTTCCTTGACAATATGTAAAACTCCTTGAAAATTTTCTTCCAGCACGTATCTGTAGTTATATTGAAGGTACGCAAATAGACTCTTCTCGTTTTTAAAACCTGCTAATTCTCTGTGAACACAATGGTCAAAGCTAATATTGAAATTGGAGAATATTAGCGCCATGTGCATATATAACGCTGGCCATTTTGAATTTCTGAAACTTTGGCTATTAATATCCCGAAAGTTGACACGTGGATATATAATTTTAATATTAATTTTAATGTAGGTTTTTAAACATATTCTCGCTGGAAAATATTCACTGAATATATATAATCGCCAATTGAGGTCCTCTGTGAAGTCAACAAATCTGTTGGTGTGTGTGTTCGCATCGAAATAAGAGTTTGAGTTAGATGACTCTCCGTCGTCTCCCCAAGTTGTTTTGTATATGCTTGTTCTGGTTAAATTTTCAAAATTCGCATTAAAATTATATAAAAACGTTAATTCCGGAAGTGCATTCTCATAATTAAAATTTATTATAAAATTCGTAATGGATTCTACATCTTCGTTATTACTGTAGATTGTGTTCACATCAAAAATATATGCTGTTGTGTGTAAATATTTCTTCCCTTCCAGATCTATTCTATTTTCGTTGATGTTTCCCTTTGTCCATCCTATTTTAAGCATCGTTGTTGCAAAATTCTGCTCTTCAACATTTGTCATGCCGGATGTTATTAGAAAATGACTAATGCAGTTTAAGTAATGATGATTGATATTCATTTCTGGGTATTTTCCATTAATGCGCATAATAAAATCATCCTTGGTCTTTCTTGCAAGGTCTTCAATTAAGTTCATAATCACATCGAGTTCACAATCGGCAACTGTGTCATTATTCGTTGCTTTTCCAAAATGTTTGCACACTTTAACAGCACTTACATTTAATTTTTCAACCGGAACTTTTAAAATCACAAATGGAACGTTTATATCAAATAATGTGATTTCATTTTCGATAGGAGAATTGAATAAAAATATGTAAATACGACAGTTTGCATGCTGTTTATTTATAATGTCTGCAAGAACTTCGTTGACATTTTCCACTGGGACGCCGGTGATTATATGGCATAAACATGCCATCAAAAAACTCAACAAAATCCAGTTTAATGTAAGCATTGTTTATAAATAATGAAAATTAAATATTTTTTACCTCACTTGTTAATTAAACGCAATGTAAAACAATTGCACTTTTTATATAGCAATGCGTGAATTTGGATTTTTACCAAGCAATTCAAATTACCTACAGTTTATTTTTACGTCAAAACTATAACCAGAACGAAACACAGTTGAAAGTCTACTAATTAATAATGTGATATGTATATATAGACTAAGTTTTAAATAGGACTGCCGATTAGGGATCGTCTTCGTTCTACATATGCTATAGTTTGACAACCTAACATTTACTTTACATTTATTGATCAAACACGCACAGTGTACAAAATACCTCTTACCAGTGGTAGATGGGTTTTAATGGTAAATACCACCATCCCTACTTTGGGAGTCAATGGTAAATAATGATGGCGCCTGGCTGCGTGATTGTCTGAATATAACAAACGATGTCCAACTAAGTGATAAGCCTAGTTTAACTTGGAGATGATGGCCTACGGTGATGGAGATCGGGAAATTACTCTGACAATGGTATTCCTGTTTTTGTCTTTTATTTAATACCCATGGAGAATATTGTAATGGGCAATGGGCGGGCAACTGAATTTGCCAATGATTGCCAACAAACGACTCTAACGCCCGTTACCACCATCCTTCAGTCTGCCTTATTGACTTTAATGTCTACAAATACAAATTTATGTATACAAATATATATAGACAGATACAAATAGTATCATTTAATCCCAAGGACTGTTATTGACTTGGTGTTCAAATTAATTTTTTCTCTTTTTCGGTGGCGTAGATTTATCATTACAATGAGTTATAAATGGTTGAATTACATTTTTACCATTAAAGTGCATTTATACCACTAAAGTGCATTATTACCAGTGGTATGGTTTTGCTCTAAAACTGGTATTTAAGGCGCACGGAGCACTCGTTAGTTTTTGTATAGCTGTAAGCCAAGGCGGAATATTTTCGGGAACTGTTCTTGCACACGCTATAGTAAGCAGCTATCGGCTGAGGAGGTACTAGGACCGTGCCAATTTTTTAAGGTACACCGGCTCACGACAAACACAAGTTTAATTAACTAAATGGACCAGACACAAAATAAGCGAAATTCACGCTTCGAAAGAATTTAGGCTGAATAAATCATCGTAAATTCCAAATCTCCATAGAAAGGAAGCATATTGTACGGAGCCCGCATTTGCCAAACGCCGTCCCTGGCATATAAGAAATTTTTTCTTTGGGTCGCCTTGAATCTAGATACCTAGTACCTACGTACTTAATTCGCAGAATCACACTTGCGCTTTATATAATACTTAAATACTACTAGTTTAAAGTTGGAAGTTTGCTAATATTTTAAATACTGCCCATTTGTATTCAATGAGAAAAATTGGACAATAACGAAGTA
>JAAAYG020005725.1:10079-27555 GCA_009936455.2 Tomocerus minor
TGATACTAGAGTGAATTTGATTTTCACCGAAAGTCTGCTTTATTAAGCGTGATTCTTTAAAGGAGTGGATCAAAGCTTCCTTGTTCAAACAAATATAAGATAAAATAGGCTATGCAAACAGACATGAAATCCGATAACCACAATGTAAACTTACAATTCGACTCGTCCGTTCCGTCTGAACAATCTCGGATCCCATCACATCTTCGCTCAATGTGGTAGCACGTAGTTCCAGTCAGACAGGGGAATATCCCAGCCGTTTCATTGCAAAAGTCAACCTTTCTTGGCAATGGAACGTCACTGAATACGACCAATCCTGAGAACCTGTAAACCGTATTAAAACGTAATATTATTCCATTCCATACATTTTAAGTGCGCATTATATATTCCTCACCGTCCTCAACTACAATAATTTATATTTACAACTTTTTAAAGCCTCTCTTTTCTCTCGCCACTTCATCTATATGCTCTCCGCAGACTCACTCAATGTAAACTATGGCCTCTACGTGTACGTGTATGAGATAATGGCGAACAACAGATTCAAAGAAAATTCCCTCAAGAAAGTTTGAGGAATTTTTTTACATCATCGAATACAATTCCCTTGAAACCCAAATCTTGTCACTCACTACTTCAAGAACTTGATTCTTTTGAATTCTATAAGCCGCACTCGGCAAACGTCAGTTGACTCTATTATCAACCCGAAGATCTTCGAGACTTCGAATTACAGAGAGAGCAAATAGAATGTTACGAAAAGCCCCCTTCTCCAACTATAAACGACACGGAGACATATGAAATGAACCGAGAGAGACAAGCAAACCAACCCTTAACCTGAACGAAAAGAGATAATCAATGAAAACCTTACTCAAATGTTCGGTTTGCATCAATCCCATAGGAGTGAGAGGGAAAGTAGACAACCTCATCAGGCAATCCATCCCGAGATATCCATTTGTGAATGTGTGTTCCGTTAGAGTCTTCATCGAAATTTATCATTTTACTCAAAACCTGTTAATATTACAAAAAATCAATCTCAAAATAAAATACTTCTTGCTATTTACATTCCCTCCCCTTTTCGTACCTTCAATAATACAGGATTTTCAACATGCCGATTTCACATAAAAGTACATACATAATACATATGTACGTGAAAAAAGAAACGTAAAATACGTCTGTGTAAACAAGACAAACCTACATGGAAAAATATTTTACACATACATTTCTTGGCAGACGATTACTGTAAAATATAAAGCACGTTTTGTGAAGATGGTTGTGAACACAATCTCGTCTAATGCAAACAAATATCATGGGGAATACACAATGGTAAACTTCACCATGAATTTAAGTAAAATCGATGAGAAACATTTTTCATTCAGAAATTCCTCCTACTGAGGCAGAAAAAAAAATTGCAAGATAATTTAATTTTGTTCAACCATAGATCAATATGGCTACTTTATTTTAAGAATGGGGGAGAAGGCACTTCCATCCGCTTCCTTATTTGAATACTGAGAACAGAAGAAATGATACTAATGCGGCTTAGGTAGCTAAACTATAGTTTTCCATAAAAAAGCTTCGAGAGCATAAATATAGCTTTTTTACTACTTACCTCCGCGTATGAGATTTCATTTCCGGCTTGCATAGTGTAAAAGGCAGAATCGAGTCCTGAAAGGCCGACATATGCTCCCGGCTGTCCCCGAATGATAACTTCCACAAGATTATTCGTTTTTTCTTTTTTATTATTGATAACAACTGTGAACTATGAAATAAACATAGAAAGTCTACATTACAACCCATTTATCGCCTCATATTCAGACAGTACAATGAATTTAATGTCCTCCATAAATCACGGGTTATTACATTTGTTCAAGCCCGAAACTACTCCCATCATCATTACGATTGAGTTTTATAAGTCTGTGTAGAAAGAAAAATTTCTCACGTTATTTCTAGAAATTCCATTAACGGGGAAAGTCAAGGAGTCTGCAACGACTTCGTTGTACTTGGACACGTGGTAGACAACTATTGTCGCAGCAGGGGCCATTTCTGGGCTGACACTGATGGCAAATGTGCGAATCGTTGCATCCATAATCTCACTTCCACTCAGCAGTATTACACCCTTTGACATGATCAAATAAGAGTATCGATCCATATAAAAATTCCCACGAACGTGGAACACGATGTATTCTCCAACCTATAAGGAACAACATGAAACATTGTGGCTATAAGTAAAACAAAAACCGAAAACCCACGCGGATTTAATGACACCAAGGCAGAAAAAGGGAAAAGCAATGCACATTAGCAACGCCTTATCTCTCTTTCAGCTTCGCATCATTCAAAAAAAACAAGGATCATCAACCAACGCATTCCAAACAAAAGTGCAATGGTAACATATCCTAAGAGATCCTTAATCTTATCAACAACATAAAGAAACACGTGGCATTATTAGAGATAGATAAACAGAGAATGAGAGCGTGTCTGTCCAGGAATATCACTGGAGAGATAAAATAAAATCATTCCCTTGTTTTCTCTCTCTCTCCTTATAAAAATCTCTTCGAGCACTTACCTTTGGAGCAGACGTAGATGAAGTGACTCGAATCTGTCGATTTTTCGGAGAGTAATGAGACACGGCCAGAAGTTCCGTCGAAGCACTTTCTCTGAATTGATTTGAAAACACAGCCACTACTTTCATCGAGTCGATGTCATTGATTAGTTGTGCAGTTTGTCGTACTCTGTCTGGCCCTACACATTTACAAAAGAGGTTCAATTAGATTACTTTCTTCCTTAACGACAGTGTACTACTCTCTCATCTACTCCACGCACAGTGTGCCGCCGACAGAGATAATAAAAGCAATAAAAATGTTCATGCAGAGAAACTTATTTGTAGCCCCATTGGTAGCGTGATTATTACCCATTTAATTAATTGTTCACCTCTTGTCCAATACAAGAATCACAAGAAACTTGGCTAAAACAAAGTAATGTGCGTGTACACAAAGAGAAAAAATATACAATTCAATATTTATACATTCTATAATTTTATTCTACTTACCAGCAGACAATTCTTGTTTTAAATCGAAAGTGGTCTTCCAGATTCCCGGACTCTCTGATACAATTGGTATTTTTCTGGGCTCCAGGCTTCTCCTTCCACCTTTAATAAACACTTCCGGCTGGATTTCCAAAACGCTGTCCACCAGTCGATTCTGAGGTAATGGCGATCCATCATGATATGAAATCGTCAACTGAAAAGAGAATCCATTTCATTATTACAAGATTACAAGTTAATCCAGGATTTGATTGACATTCACCATTGTGATATAATCTACTTAATGCAATCTCTATTTCCGTTACAACTTCTGCCCTACCTATAATCTATACTTTCACTTTCCACCCTGGAAGTCATAAACAAGAGCCCGGATAGACAAGGCAATTTAACCTTGTAAACGATTCTGTTCAATGGAGATTTTATCAAAGACACACTGACTGTCATTACTTCTTTCCATACCATACATTTAAAAAAAACTTACATAGCACGTGTAGGGCATTGAAGGTTTGAAGACTTGTGGCGAGCCACCGAGAAACTGAAGACGAAGACTGGAATTATAAATCCTGGCTTTAGAGAAACCTTCCACAACTTCATTCCAGTACGGCTCCCCCACACTCGCTGTAATGGTCACTTCCGTGTTTTCCAGTTGCGAGACACTTCTTTCGATCTCCCACATTGGAAAACGGAACTCATAATGTCCGTTAAACTGCGGTGAGTAAATATAAAGAAAGATTGATGTTTTTTACGAGGAGTTCTTAATAGCTTTCATTTTCCATATATACGCAGCTGACAATAAGCCCTGCAGAGGGTATTACTAGTAGAAAGAATGTGGACGTCTGTATGTGTGCGTGCGTGAGACAACTCACATGTACATGTAAAAGCAGTTCTAGTCCAAGAGAGAACATTAACAATAGAATGCAAGCATGACAAAAACAGTTCCGGGTACTTACGTCTGGAACAATCTGTTGAAGAATGGGCTCGTAAACAGAATTCCTGTAGCCTGGCATCAGCCTTGCATCTATAGGGCGGATTGTAGCTCGAATTGTCAAGTTCCCAAGAACTGGACCTCCACTCGTGTAGTTAGCAATGATAGACCCACTGACATATTCTTCCGTGTCAAACACAAAGGCTGGCATTGTCACATTAACCTTTCAGCAAAAAATATCAACATATTATAGAATATATTACGCCCTTATCATACAAACTCTGAAACTATTTCGTTTCTGCATTGCAGAAGAGAGATAGGCAGAATAGCCACTATCACTAATAATCTTTTATTACATCGATGATCTGATGACCTTATAATGCCCTACTAACATTACGAGCAACGACACTAAAACTCTCATCACAAGATAACTTGTATGTCATAAATTCCTAATGGTAACATTAGTTGCCATTACATAATATTGAATTCTGTGCAGCCGCATAGTAATGTCATATTTATAGCCATCTACAGCTCTTATTCCCTTTGATGCTAAGCAAAAGGTCGCCATTCCCAAATTAATATCATGAGAAAAATTCTGACATTTACTATCCCACATAATTTACATTTAGAGCCTAAGAGATAAACCACCAAATTCATAGTAAAGGAATCCAAGTGCATACTTTCCTTCCTTCTTGGGACATAGTTGTTTAGAAATGCCTTTGCAGTAAAAGACATTACACGCATGTCGTAGCTTAACATTCCATCCAAATTGAAAAGTGCATCTTTCATGTACGTCCCTAAAATCGTAGCATATTTCCCTGCACACACATTATTATACCCTAATAGTGTGTACATCCTCAGTTCTTCAGCACCGAAAATAACCGAGTCAACATCAAAGTCAACCCCATTGCACAGGGAAAATCTTTTCTGCGCACCAGGCAAGCAAGAGAGCTCTCTAACTAGTCTGACTACAGGTTTGTGGTGAAATAGAGCACTTGATACACTTAACAGAAAAATAAACACAAGCTCATAAAACTCAAAGCTTAGTCGACGTAGACAGAACACGTTTTGAAAATAAAGAGAATTCTATTTGTAACAAAACAGCCTGTTTAGACATTGACTAATGCTATAAAAACAAAGGATATGGCAACACTTCCCTACTTCTCCTCTCACCACTCGACACTCTAGTCTCTTACTCAACATCAATTCCCAATTTCACAAATTCAAACTTACTTCAAATCGCGTCTGGTAGTACTCTTCCACAAAGAATCTCTTCTCTTCAATCTGTTGCAGTGCTTGAACTCGAATTGTATAATTTCCGTAAATGGGCTGATCAGAGAGGGTATAATTGAGACTTACAGCTCCGAAATTCGACTGCAGACAGACACATACATTCAATATCAATAATTCACCTTACACAACTAACGCAGCAACATCACTTTACACTTTAAACTAGAAAGTTACTTTATAAGGACTCTAACATGCAAGTATACGAGGCAATTATGTAAATGTAAAGACCAAAGTCACAATGTATACATACATATAAATATTACGTTTACAACCCTTTCAATATACTTGAATCATACTTGAATGTATTTTGAACTAGAGGGAGAGCACACAGAAAATGTGCGTGAGTTGAGTATAGCTAGTCCAATTCAATTACAATTCAGTTTTAAAGCATTCCCGTCTATTTCTGTTGTACGCATCAATTTAGACAAAAGACTCGTAATTGCAATGTTAAAAGCCTTGTGCTCTGTTACCTGTCTGGATAGCCATCTTCTCACAATGTTCCCCTTGGGATCAATCATGTACACATCTACTGCATCATCAAAAGCTCTCAACGCCGTGTTGATAGGAACAGTTCGAAATCTCACTGCAAATAAATTTTGTTCCCATTATGTTCCACCATTATATTTTGTCACTACTCACTACACTACACTACATCAGTATAGATGCAGACACAGCATTCCATATCTGCACTCAACATCAAAAGCAAAACCAACCCAACTTTCCTATTCATGTCTTCCCTTTCCCCACTACTACCGTTTATTTGAAAATACTTTACAGAGACATATATACAAAAGAGCAAGCAAAGCTTTAGCAGCAATATCCTATTTACAGACATGATATCACCAAAGTTGAGAGTGTTGCAAGTGCAATTGCAAGTTCAACTCACCGACTCACCGAATTTACTTACAAATAGCTATAGAAATAGAAAGCCGAAATAGAATGCACGCACACTATCAATCTATTTGCATTATAGTGTATAGTTATTGGCATCTTTCGCTAGACACTTTCCTTTCCCCCACTGCTACTACTACAACAGTTATTGCACATCCTAATGTCCTACGATTTATCATATTCAATGTCTTAGCTCCACCACCTTTAATGTTGTAAGTGCTTAGCACGATTTACTATTCCAGTAATATCCCATTAGCTTCCCAGTCCATACTACTAAATTTTCATATAAACTATTTTCTATAACAATATGTTCAACTAATATAATTCTATTTTCCTTCTACGTACTTATCTCGCAGCAAGTTCATAGGTCACATTCACATAATATACGGTTATTACGCTTTGTGCGAAGGCAGTAACGACTTTCATATTGAAAGGTTCAATATTCCCCATCCTTTTCCTTCTCCCCCAACCCTGCCTCATAAACAACTTAAGGTTACTGAAACAAAAAGATGAGCAAAAATCAATAAAAAAAGTTTCGACGATTTCTACCGTACATTTTCACACATCACAATTATTATTTTACTCACGAAAAAGTTTCGACCGTGACAAAAATCTACACCATCAAATCACAGACTGCAATTTATTGTATTACAATACTTTCTAATAGATGATTATGTTCTTCATAGCTCAACTTCTTACTTCCTCCAACTAAAATTAAATCATCTTTGTGATATTTCCAATTTAGCAAATGATCTTACACGACATTTCATAGCCATAGCTGTAGAATATAGTTAAATCCAAGGAAATCTTTCTACGGAAATAAAAAGCAATTGAATTCTGAATTCCTTTTTGGAATGCTAATGTGTCTTTTCTTTGCAATAATAATTATTCATTCAGTTAAATAGATAAAATTGCATTGACGACAGTGTTTCATTAGGTCGTTACCACTATTCATCAAAACGCTCACTCTTCCACATTTATTTTAATAAGTACCAAACACTGAATATTTTCATTCAGAACACATTGCGGTACATCAGTTTAGACTTCCTAATTGAATCCAATTAGTTTTTGACATGAACGAATGAGAATGAGAATAACATTCACACACAGCAGTTCATTGCTTTGAATAACTGGGGAAGCCATACAAAAATTTACATAGACTGAAGACGTCCTATTCAGTTAGTTTGCCATGGAAAATGTGAGCATGGAACATTGAATTGAATTTATTAGGTAGGTGCACTTTATCACTGACAGTCGAGAGTCGAGTCGTGTGTATGCTGCTCTGTGTGTAGTCCTAGTCTGCTTTCCTCTACATTTATGGTTGGGGTTAGATTAACGCGGAGCACGGGGAGGTTCAATGGGTGTCTGACTCTGAATTTTCTGAATGCACATTTAATAATTTCCATAATACATATAGAGATAAGCCACTATAATAGGATTGTATTAATATTACTGCCATCCTAGGTAATATTCCCCAGTATATAAGCTTTATTCATAAATTCAAGATAATTTACTAAACGAAAGCTTTCCTTCCTTCCTCAACGGGTTCTGTTGTTGTTATTAATATATCATATTTAATGTATCCGCTTATTCTGTCTACCAGAAAGTTTTGCATGTCAACTTTAATAAGTCTCAGTGTCTCTCAATGTAATAAATACATCTGACTCTGACTGAGACGTTACTCAGCAAACTTATTCTATCTTCCTCCTTGCTACTTTCTATCACATCATTTTAGCAAAACATCTTTCTAAACTTTCCTGCTTTCTACCTTCAGCGGAAAAACTTGCTGAAAGTAATTCAATAAAAAATATAATTTTAATCCGCATGCCCCACGGAAATACGAAATAAACAAGACAGGCAAAAAACAAACACAAACCGACACCAGACAAATGGACACTACAACACAGTACACTTAGTAGGACATGCATTTTGTTAGCTTAGTGATTTTATTTTGACTTACCAGTTTGACCCTGCATGTACACGGGCTTGTCAGTCTGGATAAAGATGGTCATGGAGCGCTGAGAGAATTTCAGCTCTGTCTCGTTCACAAAAGCCGTTCCCCCTACCAATCCGTTATCGTTTCCTTCCACTCGGAGTCGGTAATTCCCCGCCACACTCGTTCGAGGGACCTATTTTTCACACAGGACTTTTCATTAAAATCTTAGTCGTCTTCTTTGCATGTGAAGGCTTAAGCCTCCGAAAGTCTTTGATATGTCTGCAGGCATTAATAAAATCCCTCACTTGTCTATAGCACTACCTTCGTTTTCCCTAATTCACTATGTGATAAAGTCTCATTAACTTTCACACAATGACTACGTTACACATTGTTCAAATACCCTAAAAAAGATAACATCATTTACAAAAACTTCCCCTCTTCTACAAAAAACCTTAATGTTTTACAATTTTTCGCTACCTTATTTTACAAAGAATCGAAAGGGAAGGAGGGCTATGCATTACTGGGTAAGGGTATTAAAGACAGTTGGGTTTACATCGAGGTGTACATTAGCTAGGGTTGCCACTTATTAAGCACTTAAAATACAAATCGAGAAAGTCCAAGATACTAACGGTAAACTTTAATACAAAAACTTTTGCCATTTTAGAATCAGACTTAATTAATCAAACTCTATCTCTCTGTTATTCCTCCACTGCAACTGCAACATTGATTACTATGATTAGTGATATTAGTTACTTCTATAGTGTGCACGGTTGAATTCCCCGTGTTTCCGCACTTACCCTTATCATCAACGTCTCAGGCATATTCGGTTGACAAACTTTCGTGTCAGAACCAATATCCACACCATTTCTCAACAGCGAAGCTCTAACTTCAATCTCCTGAGATTGGGTCTGCGTTTGAAACAATGTCACAGCCACACGGTACACTTGCCCAGGTCGAACCACTTTGCTCGCAACGACGAAATAGCGTCTGAAAGTAAACAACACTTTGTTAATGCGCTATCATTAAATTAATTTGATGCCGACAAATACACCATTAGCTTATCTCGCTCCTATCATTAATATCTAGTGTCCCCCCAAGAATTTCATTTTACTTCCACTAAGAATATCGGTCTTTGCCTCATTACCGAAATAGCTGCTTGTAACTAGCAACCAATTAGCCATTAGTCCTAAAATCAGATTCAAAACTTTATCAACATTGAAGTCACTACTGTATAAGTGCAAATAATTGTTAAAATGAAATTAGTAGAACTAGGCAGGTGTACATTAACACTTGCTGCAAGAAATAATTAGCCTAATTCAGAAATTTGTAAAAGTTTGGAGCGCACAACAGCAGGCCCAATCAAAAATTCATTAGAGGGAGTTCGATTCACTTCTAGAAACTATTAGTGCAATGTGAAGGTAATCTCATAAACATTTTACACAACATGTGCTCCAGTTTCACCATTTCAGACATGTTCGGACATTAGTTCGCATTCGGAGACAACATGCACAAAAGCGGGCACTGTGCGAAATAAATAGGGTCTAGGTAGTGGCTGAAGTAATCTCCTAATTTAATTCGCCCATTGGTTCATTCCAATTACTGTCACAAACAAGTGGAGAGAAAGAAAGTGAATGATTGCAATGGCAGTGCAAATTAAATTAGCAAGATGAATAAAATTTCACACGTGTTCATTGTCATAAAGCTTTTGTGAGCATTTTCAACAGCTCTGCCATCATCAGACTTCCCATATCCCCTCCACTTTCCTTTTCTCTACTTAAAGCAGACAGAGAGAGAGAGAGAGAGAGAGACGGGAAAGATAAAAAGCCAAAAGCCCAGAAATTACGACATTCCATTCCATCTCACTTCTCCATACATTTAACAAGAGCATGAAATGAAGACGTGCTATCTCCCTTATATCTATAGCAGAAAAACCTTCCAAAACTCATTCTTCATTCTAACGTGTATAACATGATTCTGTCAGATACACGCTGAATATAAGTAGTCCTATTTCCATCCTTTTTATCTACCCGACCGAAATACGAGTCCTAAACAAACCTTATAGTATTACAGAGACACTTGAAAACTTAGTTCTTCCCTTACTTAGCATCTACTCCACTGCCTCCACTCACTCCACTCCACATGTAAAAAACAGATCAACTTTTCTATGATGTCTTCTGTACTCTTCCAAAAAATTCTAACTTGATAAATATAATATCTATTGCCATTATTCCGAAACGACAATTACACGACTACATTTTTCTTTTTCTTTCTCCGCTCGACTCCCTGACTCGATCTCATGCATTCCTGGCTGAAGTGGAGGGAATAACTGAAGAGGAAAAAATCAGACTGTGGAAAGCTTGTTTTACTGTGAGAACAATGGAACCAAAGAATAGGCTACAATGCCGTCTTTATGTAAAAGTCAGTTGATCTTAGAGTCTCTTACAGGGCAATTTAATCCAAGTCTTTATTCTCTTTACTCTTCTCTCCTACTTCCTACAGCCATGCCCCAAAAGAAGATATAGTGGCAAAAGCAGCAGAAGGAAGACCACTACTTTTTTTTTACCAGACAGTTAACTTCCTTTGACTTTCTTTCACGGAGCATTTTACATTGCAAGGAGAAAGCTGTCACATTCACGTCGGTCGCTCGACGTCTAGCGTCTGCCGTATTTGAAAGTCAACTTGATTCTTATTATGAACAACTACAGCTTCGTATCGCATCAGCCCGAAAAGAATCAAGTGAAACTATAAAAGTTGTTCTGCTTGATGGAAAATGGGGAAATGAAAAACTAGGAGGGTCGATATTTTACCATTTACTCAGCACAGCTCTTCTTTCACTGATGTTCCTTCGACATAAGCTCCCGAGTCCATTTTTCCTATCCTGTTTACAAGCACCTACTTTAGTCAACTCAACCGTACATTATAGGCATATCTACATACATATTACCTCCACGCTCTTTCCTCCTCTGATCTGTCTATGCCTTATGCTTCCCTTGCCTGTTTCACTGCTACTTGCGTTGACTTGACGTAAACGTCTGATATTATGATGAATCAACCGGGTGCTGGCTGGGTAGGGAAACTATTATATTTTCCCTAACTATCTACATTGTGTTTTCTTTACAAACTATTCGTCAAAAAATTCTCCCTAGCTTTAGTAAATATAACTATACATAAATATATATATATATATAATTCGAATACGTATATACTATGGGTACTTGGTCCCCTAATGCGGAATACAATGCTTTCTATCTCATACATAATGCTCTACTTGTAACTCATACTCTTTACTCGTAGATTATAGCTACTTTATAAATAAATAGCTAAAACTATCTACCTGTCTAAATCTACCTATAAATTTTTATATTAGGTATATATATACGATATTAGTACAATAAAGAGCAACTTGTTGGCGATTTTGGATTTTACTACCTAGATGAAAAATTGACGTGGTCCATTCAGCTTTCACAGTCGAAACTTTTGTGTATCGGAAAGTTGCATAGCACACAAGACCGAGAGTGGTTTTAACTTTTCAATTGTGAAATGCTCTTTGAAAGTTTTCTAAGCCTCTTTTATCTGCTTTGGCTTTAGCTGACCTAGCCAAAGTCATACTTTAACAAGTCTGCATGTAGGACGATATTTCAATTCCATACAACTAGGGACAGACAAAAAAATAAAGGCAAGGTAAACCTACCGAACCTACTTTATACCGAATGAATGCAAACGTATCTATAGCATGAGTATGACATTCGTAAAATATTATTGTCATGCTGGTACGCGTGCCTTGCTTAATCTATTACTTTTTTTGCTTTCTAAATAAAGCGGGGCTAATACCAACTACTTAGGGATGCTATTTATTTTATAGCAGCACCACTGCCACAAAGACAAAGTAAGTTGTTAAAAGAGAGCACATCTGAAATAGTAGCAACTGTGCGACGAAGTTTTGCTCTGATAAAGAGTCCTCAGTCGACTAAACTTTGATGTTTGATAGAGACATATCCTGAGGATTAAATTCCGTATTATAACTCTGGCTACCTATAATTTAAGTTCCAGAGATCTGCGATTGCTTGCTGGGTAATGCTACCGTTTCGGTTCTCAATTCATGGTAGAGTGATCACGAAAGAATTGCAAGCAAGACTACAAAGACTTTGTTACAAACAAGAACTCTTTGCAACTAAGTTCTCAGTAGTCAACCGACTACACGCAATTCTACTTTCCCATTTTAATGCAACTCTCTACACTACAGTCAAGTTCTCCTTTTTAAACTTGGACCACGCACCGACATTGGCCACTGTGCTACACAGTAAAGTGTCTAAAGCATATCCTTCTAGCAGAACAGAACATATTGTGCAGGCAATGCAATGGGAAGATCATCTCTTAGGAATACTCAAATATCAAAGCCTAACTCAGTATTCGCCATTCACCACTTTCGGAAAAAATCATTTCATGGTCCCTGCCCTGAAAGTTGATTCAGTCAGTAGTGTAGCATAGAATAGAGTGTGTAGTGTCTAGTCTAGTGTAGTAATAAAACAACTGAATAGGATGAATGGATGAATCACATAACAATAGACACATCTAGAAGAGACTTTAACAAAACAGTGACTAGGCAGGAACCATCCTCATTTATATGAATGTGCACTGTGTGCACTTGTACAAAACATACAATACTACCGCTCACCGCCTTCTTAAAAGGGGAACGAGACGGGATTACCCATAAAATCAAATTCAACACTCCGTCTGTAATTACATTCAAAGCAAAGGAAGGAATCATACATACAATAAGATCATACGACAAGCTTACCACATTATATGAATCAAACTCAGTTTTAGTATATCCCAGTATACCTAGTATATATAACTTCATATGCACTGCATAAAGGCGCTCTTTCGTTCGTATCTTTGTATTTAGTATTTATGTATTTCCCTTTTGTAGTAAATGATCGTATTCAAATATTTTAGTGAGCCATTCTTAAATGCTTACTAGATTTGATATTCACTTGAAATGTTGAAACGCAACTTCATAATAAAAGCGAGGCCTGAGCAATGTGATTCAAAGAGGAACCTGCTGTGAAATGTAGAGGAGGGGGAAGTCTACGCTCTGTGCTCTATCTCTGTATCCATGATTAAAACTTAGTCACCATGCTAATTCCCAATTCTTCTCCTCCTCATAGGTTCCTCTACATAGAAAATATTTGCTGGAAATACTATCATATAGTCTACTTCCCTACATTCTCAGCATGCATGAATTAAACTTTCAAAATTCAATCAACTGAAAACAATATTAACAAAAGTTGCTTTTGTGTGGCACAACATTAAAATGCATAATACTGGGCTCTTCCTGACATCCCAACTCCCTACCGATATTGTTTCCCATAACCGCAAGGGAATAAACCAAATCAACCCTACTATTTATTTAGTATTAGTAAGCAGCAGTATCAAATCCTAATAATTCTGCAATGTTTAAGCAAGCACATGTTTAAAACATCTTATAGAGTATGAGATGATTCATGAAATCAAATTATTTGATTATTTGCTACGTGGGCTTGCAATTTAAGACGATACGAACCAACCGACATGTATCTTATATATTTGGTAATTTAGCTACAATATAGTAAAATTTTATATGAACATTCTCGTCCTCCGTACATGCATAAAAGAAATTAAAGAAACTTACGGTTCTCGTCCTCCTCCTACATTTACAGCATTCCGGTTGAAGTTGTAGTTTGGATTCCCAATTGGGACATTGGAGACAATAGGGCGTTGATTGTTATTAAAGGAACCAAATGGATCAGTAGGTGGACGTTGACCATTTCTATTCCTGTTATTGTTAGTAGTTGGCCCAAAACTATTAAAAGGAATGTCTGGTCTGGGTCGTGGGTTTGTTGACTCGTCAAAGCTTTGACCAGTGGTTTGAAAGCCTCCGTTTCGATTATTTCTATCTTGATTATCGACGCCTGAATTTTGTCGATCATCGATTGAATTGAAATTTGGAAATTGTGGTCTACCCTGTCGTTGCGGTATCGGCGTGGGAAGTAGAGGATATCTAGGAGTTTGATTGTTCTGGCTATCTTTGCTAGAAAATATGTCGTCTGGAGATTTTGACGGGGAAACTTCTGGCGCAAAAAATGATTGAGATGACCCTTGAGTCCCAGGGTCCAATGATGCGCGTGATTGTGACTGGAAAATGTTTGCAATGCTCTCTGGCTCTTGGCCAGAGCTTAGGGTACAAAAGCAATTCAGTATCAAAACAAGCCACACCCGTCTTCGAATCATCTTCTCTTCCTGTCCAAGTTGGCACCCCATTCTTGACTAAATGTCTTATTCTTCTGCTCTCACATCTAAAAGGCAGACAAATACATTCATTGAGATTCTTCATAAAACGCTGAAAGTGCATTTCCTGCGCTCCGACTTTATCGATCTACTTCGATGCATTGACAGAACTTTTATATATACCAACAAAACTCTGGATGGATAGGTACCCAAATCCACTAATACAGATACCCGTGCAATGTAACGCGAATTCCCCAAATGGCTTATAGTAAATGCACTCTCATGAATTCCTTCAGATAAATACGTTTATATTCACCCGTCAGCTATACTCCAACCACTATGGCACATATAAAAAATTTAATGTGTTTGTAGAAAATGGCTTCAATAGCTGAAGTACATAGCAGAAATATTCTAAGTGAAAGAATTTGGTGAATGTATTTAAGAGTACAAGATCAGTTGTACTAATTAGTCAACAGATATAGTTGTAATGTTGTAAGCTGCATGCGAAAAACTGTCTGTAGTAAGAACACAAAACCACAAAAAAGACCACATAACAGAAGCACGACCCAAAAACGCATATAAAAGTGTCTACCAACACTGATGTGCATCTTTAATGTGTATTTACTATTATGTCCAGTTTCCAGTAAAGTAAAACTTTGTCATCCCACTGCCACCCCACTGCAATTGGGATTTCTGCATCTCACGATCTATCCCAACCCAACTTTACGTATCTCTAAGTCCACATAAACCAAAAAGATTTAGCATCTATCTTTATCTAAAAGCATGCTGGGAAGGAATGGGAACTCTTCTGAAAAATGTCCAGAAGGCATGCACTAACTGGATAGGGCGAGTCTTCCCAGCCCAGCCTCCTCATCAATCTCTTCAATTTAAACATACCACGGATGGCAACTCGACATGACTATTACTTCCCCGGATTTACTTTCCCTTTGACTTACAAAATTTCCTTCCACTACAGCAGCAGACGGAATTGCATTTCTATTACTCCTCCTAACCAAAAGCCTCTCGTAGTCGTACGTAGTAGTAACTTGTTCCATTCATACACAATACAAACATTTAGATTGCATCCTTCATTATCTCTCGAAATTGAAGATAAATAAGTAATTTGTGTATGGGATAAGGATGCCCACAGCATCAAGTGTGAATAAGAATGAACATCTATATAGAACCTAAGTAGAAGGGATACTTGAGCTTCATGGATTTGCGACTTCACCCCGCAGTAGAACTACTTGTAATCTCAATCTGATTATTTTTAATCAGGAGTCGTGAGTGAATTATGACAGATGAACTATTACGGAGGACTGTAAGCCATAAAAATAAATCTTGATTGTGTGAAGCGTACGTAGCTAGATTAAATCACTAACGACAGGCACCTACACACACGCAGATATCTATCCCTGTAAAACCCTCCAATGTACTTACAGGAGAGGTATAGATGGATCAACTTGAAAAATGAAAGGACTTTGTCGGACCTTTTCCATTTAATTTACAACACATTATTTACTGTTTAAAATTGTCTGCCATGCCATGAGCAATGTTAAAGAGTATTAGAGCATCAGTTGGGAGTAGACACGCACTGTAGATCAGAGAGAAACTTTTGCGTAACTTTATGTCAAGTGATGCATCGCAAAATCAAATATTCACCGTAAAAGCCTATCTTATCTTATTACTATTACCCGTGGCCCGTAGCCATATCAGGCCCTTTCCCATGTCCTGTTTAATCTCCCCTACTTTTGTGTTGATGTGATGTAAGGAACAAGACTAAGACACATTCACTCACATAAATAAAAGTATTTCGTATAACTGAGAGTCTGACCACTACTACCTTATTGCTACTATCAGAGAGAAGTTTGGAATTTTTGGGATTGTTGAAAGAGAAGAGGGAACTGCTTTACTTCACATCAAGTTGAATGAAAAACTACACAAAATGACCTGCAGGCTATTTGCCTTTTAAGTGAAGCAGCATGTATTGTAGTGTGCAGAAGAGACTAGAATCAACATCCGACCCTCCGAACAAAACAGTACAAAATAACGCAACTCGGAAGCTTTCACTTCAGTTAAGCAGACAGAAGAGTCATAGGAAATTAATCGATTATGATAAAAGTGTCCCAGTGGATTGGGGGACAGGGATTAGGGATCATGATCACAGACCGAAGAAAAACACTCACAAACCCTCAAACCCTTAGAACTGACACTAACAGCGACAGAGAGAATCACCATATTATTATAATATATTTTTCTCGCTCTGACCGTGCAACACTGCTCTATTGTTCGCTGCACATTTTAACATTACCACAGGTCTAACAAAGTTAATGCTAAATGACCCCATGTAATAATTTTTTTACTTCAGACATTGAATTTGTCACTGTAAACGACTGAGATTTTGAATACCACTTAATGGTATTCAAAAATTATAGACCGGTAAACATATGTATTACAATTTGTAATGGTTAGTGTATATTTACCATCTTAATTACATCTCTATCAGTCTTACAATAGCAATTAATGCAGTAAATCCTGGTATTTAAATATGTAAGACAGACTTGTTTAACTTTCGGAAACGTATAGACGAAGATCTTTTCCATATAAAGAACTGTAAACATGTATTGTTCTATATAGAAACTCGCATCTTCAACATATACTTATTTACATATTCCAGCCTATATTTAGCTGCCTTTTTCGGACTGCAATGCAAATTATTGTTATCCATGTGGGAGGGTCTGTCACCCTTGTCAGTCACACTACATTAACTAGCTAAAATAAGTTAGAAGGGGGGCATGGAAAGTTACAAATAATATTCACTAAACTAAAAGTAAAAAAACAATTTCCAAAGTCAATAATACAAAATGTTAATCAGTTAATCTATTTGCTTTGACAAGTGGTTGAATTGACGACTAGCATGGAATAGGGACACATTAGTAAGACGGGAACCACCACGCACCGTTATAAATATTATGTAATTTGATGATATTAGGAAAATCAATAGAGTCTTAAATATTGATTTTCCTAAAATTCTCCGAAGATGGAAAAGTGTAAACGATTTAATGATATTATGTATCTATATTTGAATGAATGAGATCACAAACCAACAGGAATGAAATATGAAGTGTGGTATAGCCCT